>NW_019060190.1:356028-373289 GCF_000696155.1 Zootermopsis nevadensis
CAGTCTGAAGATGACAGACATTCATCAGGTTAAGTGATGGTGTCATACCATGACAGTCTGGCCTGTCAGTGACAGTACTAGGTCTGCTGTCATTTAGACGCTGCTAAATTTTGTAACCCCGCATCTGATATTTGGTGACCTGCAGGTACTTGACGGAAGAGGATCTGGAGCATCGCCTGGAAGTTATGTTGTCCCGGCGCGCCGTGGCCATGGCCCACGCTCAGCAACACGGGCGTGTGGACTGTGTGGGGGCCAGCAAGGGCCTGTTCTTTGGGTTGCTGCTTTTGGTGGGATCCCTGATTTGCTTGATCCTGTTCTTCGTGTTGATACACCACCCTGAGCTCGGGACGCTCGCCATCTACTTGGCTGATGTGTCCCACTGTGTCCTCATGGCCCTCAGCATTATGGCCATCATTGTGGGTTTCATTCGGTGAGTCAACAGCTGTAGCTACGTGCCATCATGAGGCGACAGACGGCCTATCATCTCAGATACTGATTTGAGATGGCAAGGCAGGTGGAGTCCAGTGAATGCCTTGTGGATGGTTTTCCTTTGCGTATTATGAGATGGTATTGCCATCTTTGCAGAGCAGAGTAACAATTATTACAGCATTCATCTCATAGAATGACTAAATAATTACTTTATTTTTCCTTTGTAAAGTGATATTTTGTTGCCCCCCCCTTTCCAAATTTCTGATTATAGTTTACAAACTATCTCGTTTCACAGATATTATGTAGTATTGGTAGCAAAATAAGAACCAAAATATTTATGGGATTTTAAGGCAAAGAGGAAACCAGACATAGTTTGTTCATATGCTTTATAATATTTTGAGAGCATTAAAATGATTTGACACTTATTTTGTATACTGGTGTTTGCAAAGTGGTTTATCTTTCTCTTAGGGAATGAAGCAATTAAGTATCAGGACCTAAATTATAAAACAAGAAACGTTATGATTTATACTTTTTGTCCCAAAATATTGTAAGGTATTAATTTCAACGGGGTTAATTGGGCTGAACATGAAGCGTCTGTTAAACTGGCTGCTTGGAAGAAAAAGTTAACATGAGCATATATTAACCTTTCCAAAGTCTGCATTTTGATGTTAAATAACTTGCATTATTGTACAATTGGCTGTCAGTCAAAAAGAAAAATTTCTGCCTCTCTCCTTCGACACATACTGGAGTGGTAATCGCAGTAATTAATGCAGACATGTTTTGATTAAATTTGTAACTGTTAGTTTGAACTCTTCGCCAGCACTAATTATTCCTTGAAAGTACAATAATTAAATTGTTTGTATGTCTAACTGTATTGTCTGATGCGTGGTAGAGACATGGGTATTGATGTTCTTAGTTGTAACACTTTGTGGCTGAAGCCCCTGAAGATGGATACATTACGTTTCTCCAAAACATTGACATGTGGTTACAAGTCCACATGGCATTACAATGCTGGCATTTCCACTATCGTGTGAAACTAAAATTTTATGGACACGATGGTTAATTTGTATTTTAATGGCTGTCTTCAGGGTTGTAGCATCACGTAGTCTTGTAGGAACTGGACCTCTGAAATGTTGGTAAACTTCTACCAAAAATTCTCAGTGCTTCAACCTAAAAACAACTATTTTCATTCTCACCACCTTGTGGACCAAAAAACATACAATTTGTATTTTGACTAATAAGTTTCTTACATATAATTTTGAGAAACTCCATAAAAGACACAAATAGTTGCGAACTAAATGTAAAAGGGTAAGCCGTGCTGGTCGTTTTGCAGCGCACTGCAAACTCTTCACTTGCTCAGTGAATGCAGGCTCTGTTATACGATACAGAGGTTGATTCCTGTGTTTGTGTTTCTGTGAACTGACAGGGTCCAGAGCCTCAAGTTCCGTGCAGAGGAGCAGAGTGACCTGAATGACATCCTGCTGCGTGTGTCGGCATTTGGCTTGTTTGTGTACGCGGTGTTCAGCGTGATCGCTGGGTCCCTTGCGTTCACTCATGAACCTAACCTCCTGGTAATGATCACTGGCCTCCTCTCCGTTGTGCAGGTAAGAGCTGTCTCTGTCACTATGACGCAGGACGTGTAATAACCACACTGTTCTGTCGTGTGTCTGTCATCATGAAACAGTGGCTGGGTGGCTTGTTGAATTTGATTCAGGACATGTACATAACAACTTGGTGTGAAAATCTCAGATCTTACAACTTGGTAATCATTGTCAGTGTTGCCAACAGATAAAGGTAACAAAGAAACAATGTTACCGCTTCATTTGATCCTGATTAAGACTCGCAGGTTGCAGTTGTTCTTGAGGATATGGATCATTAAAAATAATCATGTCTTATATTTCTCCGGTGGCAAAACTTGGTGGGACTGGGGCTAAACTTCCTCATGCCAGGGCTGTCCCTAGTAGGGCTGCCAACAGTGGCCCTGCAATTAAACATCACAGAATAAGTAATATTTCTCTTCTGCAATATCCTAACTTTGAGGGTGCAAAAATTATATATTGGTTGAAACTGTATGTGTATTGAATTCCAGTTCTTGAGTCGATTTGTGTTAAATTTCAATCACTTCTGGTCCTACTGTGTGACTTTTTGTTAATGTTCATTACTAATAATCTCAATAGCCATAAACTTTGACAATCTGCGTGTGCAGTTTGACACAGTAATTGTAAAATACAATACTTTTTCCAGTATAGTTACCAAATTATTCTAGTAACAACACGCTGTGGTTCGTATGGCAATGTGGCGACTTCTGTCATATAACAAAATGAACTAGTAAACAGAAGTATGATCTTGGTCTGTTAAAAGTAGATTTTTCTACCTCACATAAGAGACCCGACAATTAAAGTAAGTAGGTTTTAGGTATGGGTGGGGTGGGTACCATAACCAAGAATGCAGAAACTCTCTTGCAGGCTAGCAAGGAAATAGGCCTAGAAGTAAATGTAGGTGAAACTAGATACATGGGCGTAATACGGGATGATAATACATAACTCATAATTTGAAAGTGTTTAAGAATTTAAATATCGGGGAACAACTATAACAAATAGAAATGAGGTTCATGATGAAATTAAGGTTAGAATTCATTCGGGGAACGCTTGTTTTTATGCAGTTCAGAAATTTTTATCATCTCGTTTACTATCCACAACACAAGATCAGGATATGTAAAACAATAATTTTACCTGTTGTATTTTATGGCTGTCTCTTACCTTGAAGGAAGAACGTAGATGACAAGTGTTTGAAAACAGTCTGCGCTGGAGGATATTTGGACCTAGACGGGATGAAATAAGTGGGGAATTTAGAATATTACATAATGAGGAACTGCGTGAATTGTAGGGTCACCTAGCATAGTGAGGGTAGTGACATCTAGGAGGCTCTGATGGGCTGGACATGTAGCACACATGGGGGGAGGCAATGGGTGCATACAGAATTTTTGTTGGAAATCCTTTTGGTAAACAAGAAGGAGATGGGAGGTTAACATCAAGATGCATCTTAGGGAGGTGGGCTGTGAGGAAGGCAAATGGATGGAGTTGGCTCAGGATTGTGGACAGTGGCAGGCTTTGGTGTTGTCTGTGTTGAACCTGCGGGTTCTTCTACCAGGGAGTTTAGTTGGGCTTTAGGTATTTTATGTTTTAAATGGCAGTTATTCTATTTTTCAGTCACATATTGACACTGTTTTTCCAAGGGTCAGTAATTAACAGTGGGAAAAAACTTACTAATATGGGTATCTAAAGACATAAAGATGTATGACGGTGTGTAGCAATTGTGCGCAGACTTTAGAGTGTGATCCATGTGAATCAGTTAAGACTTTGGACATTTACTTTAACATTGCAGAGAACTGGAACGCTGTGATATGACATTTGAAGTTTGAGTAAGTGTGTGCATGCCACAACCATGACATGCAGAAGCAGACACGAGGGGCAAAAAGTAGGTGATAGTGAGAAGTATTAAGGGTACAGGGGAAAATGGAGCATTGATGGATTGTGCCAATACTTGGGAAGGTGGAAATGCAACAGTTGGCACAAACAAATAATTCTGCGGCCATGTCTGGTGCTAGTACAAAGGGTTTGAAGTTCAAGTGCGTACCCGGAGGTGCCAAAACGTAAGAAATGCAACTGAAAATTTCATAAATGTCAAAAGTCGGTCTACAGAACGTCATAAATTTGAATTGGAAGTAAATTTACTTAAAATGATTGAAACTGAAAAGAATGTCAACACCACAAAACCTGCTATTGAGGTTGTACTCCTTTGTGGCCATCAGTGAGGTCACATAGACAGGAGGCCTCTGAATGTTCTGAAGTAACTGGTAGTCAATAGTGGTAATATTCATTCTTTGCTGTGTTGTCGTGTTAGAAGCTTTACTGATCTGCGTGCAGAATGGATCCAGGAATGAAAATATAGCAGCCTGTAACTCAGTACTTTCAAAATGAGCTTCTAGTCCTGGTGTATCCCACTGTTTCTTGGTAAGTCTGTTAGCTGATGAAACAATGGATATATTTCCAGTGAAGCACTTTAGTACTGATGTTATGTATATTTATGAAGAAAATTTTAGGACTGGTCTTATGGGTCAAGGTTTAGCAGAGACTTCATTAGACTACCTTGAGATATATGGCTTAAAAAGTACATTCGTATGATGACAAAGCTATTTAAAGGTCATGGCAAGCTTAATGATGTATTGATATACATTATGAAGAACCACCTAATTGCAGTTCATTGTGGGCTCCTATAGTTTGATTTTTGCCACCAGCAAAGTTTGTTCATTTGCTTCCACCTGGAAGTGTTCAGAAGTCATTAATAATATTTCTGAGAAATCATTCTTCTCTACCTGTTACAAGTATAAGCAAACAATCATTTTCAACATTTTCATCTTGGAACTGTTCAAGGAGTATTAATGAATATGAAATATAATTGTTAATTGTGGTCTTCTGGGTGGTTGCCATAATTTTTGGGAAATATGTTGCCTGCAACTTTGCCCTGAAGATTGGGGAAAATGTTGGAAACCACATGCAAGACCCTCATGGTGTCACAACGCAGAACACCAAAATAAACATCTTTATCACTGTGAGAATCTGCGTCTCAGATAAAATATTAATGCGTTTAGAAGGGTTGTCCTTGTGTGTTCTTGAAGCTAGGGAGCTGAATTTGTCTACACTCAAAAATACTGAAAATATTGCAGTGCGCAATAAATGCTCAATTGGTTCTGCGCAGGTGGTCTTGCAGCTGCTCTTCATTGCTGATGTGGGCCGTCGCCGCGTCCACCTGCCAGAGCATGACCGCAGCAAGCCAGGGCGCCAGGTGGTGACCTTTTTGCTCATCTGCAATGTTACTATGTGGGTGATCTACACGTTTGAGGCGCAGAAGGTCATTGCCAACCCAGTCCAGGTGTGTGGGGAATTTATTTTAAAACTGTGCTACTTCTGGATCTTACTTGTAAATTCCACTTTTTCATAAAGGGTTGTTGCAGCAAGTAATCTGGAAGTAGAAGTTTACTAGTGTTTCAGAAATGCTTGTTGCCTCCATTATCAGGTGATGATTGGGCTTCAGATCTCTGAACATATTTATTAAGTGTTGATGAATCATCAGACTGATGATAGAGGTAATGAGAACCTCTGAAATTTTGGTAACCTTCTACCAGACTACACGGCACAATAACCGGGAAGGTGGCCTTCTTCATATTTGCTGCTGTGAGAACCTGAAATCTTACTTCCCTTTTTAAATTTCAATACTGAACCTAAGTCTACAGGATCCAAAATGACTATTTTATTTCACCATTTCTCAAATGAAAAATTAAAAGTAACAGTTTGCAGCAATCAAAGAGTGTGTGCTCGAAAATGAAGGCTTTGTCTCTTTAGTAATGTCATGCAGCCTACTCATGCACATTAATTTAAAGTCTCCACAGCTGGAAATTTATTCTCATTTGTCCTGATGAAACGCTTGAACTGTAGCTGCCTCTTATGTTAGGAGTCAAATGGAATGCTTATACTGCCGTGATTCAGTTGCCAGAACCTTGTCTGTGGGAGCATTTCATAAAAAAAAGATTAAGAGGGACTTTATTTTGTGCCTTGACTCGTTGTCTCTGTGATTTCAGTTGGATTTCTATGGGTTTCTGGCCTGGGTGATCGTTCAGCGCGTCACATTGCCACTCTGCATCTTCCACCGGTTCCACTCAGCTGTGACGCTGGCAGAGATATGGAAGACCAGCTACAAGGCCCGCCTGGAGTAGCATGGACATCACTGATCATTCAGTTGTTTGTTTGTTTGTCATAACAACTATCTCATATACTGAAAGACAGAACTTCATCATCATTTTCCTTTAAGTTCAATGTTATATAAGATAGGTTTAATTGATCACGAAGTTTTGATGTCTTTCTAAGGGTAAATTATGTGTTGAGTGTGCTGTGCCGGACTGGCACCATGGTACTGTGAATAGAGTTGTGTCCAGTGATGCAGGCTGCTTCACTCCATCATGATACACAATGCAGTAGATCCGAGTTATTCTCATGTGTTCTTTTTTCCGACTACCTGACATATTGCTTGTTGAAAGACACAATTACATTTTTGCTCCCAGAGTACCTAATATATTGAGAGACAGAGGCAACTCATAGACAGTGCATTTTTACTAGTATTTAATATTAATAAGAATATTTATTATAATTACTAATTTTGGCAGCTCTGAGTGATGTGCGAGAGTGGGTAGCCATCTGTATTAGTGATGGTGTGTGTAGACTGTGTCTGTAACTACAGAGAGATTGCAGCAGGAGAATTTGCCAAATTAAGTCACAGATTTTCAGAATTTTACGCTGTGTTCCTCAAAATCAGATCTCTAAGACGGATGTCAGCAAGATTCTGAGATGAGTTGTGATACAAAGCTTGCTAAGTTAAAGTCCACCTTCAACCCATCCACTTGCCGTTTTTAGCTCTCATTTTTTATGAATTTCCATTTATTTTAAGTTTCTTAATGTAAACTTAATTATGCTCCTATGCCCTAAATTTGTTAAAGATATTACAAAATAACATTGTTTCTTTGCATGTTTGACCTAAGATTTCTTTTCTATCTTAGGAAGAAGAAGTCGTCCTCACTGGTCTAGTGGTAGCATGCTTGCTGCTTGACCCAAGGTTTGTGGGTTCAAACCCGGTCGAGGTTGATGGATTTGTAAGGGTGATAAAAATCCATAGCATGACTTCCTTCGGAGGGGAAGTAAAGCCAGTGGTCCCATGTCAGATTTACAGCACGTAAGAGAACCTTACGAGAACGAGATGTTTCATAAGCAAAATTCAGCAGCCATTTGTCGCTCATGTCTCTGGTAGAGGCCTTGCGATGGGCTGATCACTCGTCCAAGAAGTCCCTACCAAATGTCTAAAAATAGATCAGAAACCTCCCAAAGGAGGAAGTTTCTTATGCTCCACTTAGGAGAGAAAAAGGCAGAAGAAGAAGAAGAGGGTGGAAAAATAAATCTTATGCTGCAGTTGTGTCTATTTGCCCAAACACTTATTAGGTGACATAATGATGAAAATTGGAATGCAGATGTGTACTATAACTCTCTGCATATTGCATTATTTTCATATGATGTATTTTTTTGTGTTTTTTTTTATCTAGGGTATTTATGAACACTAAATGCAAATTTGGTATTCATTTAAATTAGAAATGATAATCTTTGAAGAACTAGTACCAGCACTCTCCCTAATACTTATACACTAGCATTATTTACATTTAAATCTACTATTTCTGAAATATTTCTGCTATTGTCACTTGAACTGGAATTTCCACTAGTATCGTCACATCCTTCGCTGTCTTCATTTGATAAACTAACGCCTTCATTTACACTATCATTGTCAAGTCCTCAATGTAAAATATCTCTGCATCTCGCTTTTACTTTTGTTGCCATGCAGGTTTGTTAACCTTCCCTCAAGATGAAATTCTTTGTGTCATAGATCAAATGGAATTCTGATGTCTATAGACTGCGTTACATGCCATGTTTTGACTACAGTTAAATTCTTTGGTGGTTATGACTGATAAATCAGAGCTGTCTTAAGAAAAGATGGGTAACTCAAGCATGTGTTTTGGAATTCCATCTCAGTGACAGCTGAGTAAGTTGATGGGTCAACAGAGCAGGATTGGTTACTGCTGTTCATCGCTTGGTATTGGTGTCTTCTTATGAATTAACTCCGTAAAGTTAAAGGTTTTCTATCATTTTGTGGAACACTTTGTTCATACATATACAAGAAGAGTTTCTTTAGTTGGATTTTAAATTTATTTAAACATTGGTAACTATAGTACAAAAAGATGGAAACATAGAAATATGCTGTAGAATTTTTAAATATACAGAATGTTGCCAATTGTACATTGATAGCCCATTTGTTGTGAGTCAGTGTGTTCGTTGTATAAAGAATGATTATATATATATATATATATATATATGTTTGTATGTGGGTCCATTTTCTGTGTACATTTTGAGAACATTGTCTCCTAGATATCTGAGGCAAGATTTTCAACGATTGACCAAGAAAACTTATTACATTACTGTTGTTTATTTAACAGTTTCACTGCCGTGCTATTACTCTACTGCTACTTTTCAAAAATTGAATGTGATTCATAACAACACTTAAACTCCGCTAGCATATATTAGCAACATGATTTCCCATTCACTAAGTGATGGATACAGGGGGCTGCTCCCTACTAGGTGTCGGATGTGAGGGGAAAACCATAAATTAAAGCAGTGTCACATTTCTTCTAGACATTTTTTAAATCTGAAACACTTCTAGTACTTTCAACCGACTGAAATATTTTATGAGTTCTGTGGGGTTGCATATGAATTGGGGAGGAGGGTAATGGTGACCATCTCAGAGTATGCTCTTATTTTGATGCTGGTACAATGTGGCATAGGCTGGTCCTGTATGAGGTCATCTCCAAATTTAACTGCTCAGTTCTAGGTGTGAAGAAGCGCACAACGTAGTCACATTGCTCACAGTATGCCCCATTTATCTCTCACTGTGTGAACTACGAAACTAATTATGTCGCATCATGTTTCAATTTGTGCATTATGTTTTTCTTTTCAAACGAAAAAAAAAATTGAAGTGATTCTTTGTGTATGTAAGACTTTGAAGTTATTTTATTTAGTTTGGTGGGTCAGATTAATCTTTGTTGCTCCCATTTCCAGCTGTTTTTTTTTAAATTAGTTAACTGGTATAATTAAATCTTACTGCTGTGACAGTGTTAAGTTATTTTTAGATTTATCATCACTGGGGAGATAATGCAAAGATTGGCCACCATGTGAACAGTACAGGTGGTATAAGATTGGATCCCCTTCCACTTCTATAGAACTTCGTATTTTTCTCATCATTAATGTGGTGTGTGTGTCTTATGTACCTCACTGTGAAATCCCATGGGTGCGGAATTACATACATTCTTGTTTAACCAGACATTAGAGCTTGTTCTGTTTCCAATCATCACCAAAATAGAACTGAATTTAACATTGTTTTTTACTTTTTATAAAATGACATGTATTTTCTGTAAACTTCCAGTTTCTTTCATACAGATTTTGTACAAAAACTTCACTGCATATAAGTACTATATACATGTGCCAGAATAAAGTTATTATTAGATGTGCCTTGTGCTCATTCTTATTTGTGAATTTCCTGCCAACAGGCCAGACGCAACCTCTGGGTCACTCGTTATAAACTGGAAAAGAACGAGAACATTAAGTTATGTAGTATCTGAACAAATGACTGCAGAGATAACAAAGTTTTTAGGTTGAAACTACAGAATTCTGTTTCTGCATTTGGTAAATGTGAATAGATTGTATGTTGTTTCATGAGAGAAATGCATGAAGGTGTTTATGGAAAATAGCACATTCTCATTGACTTGGCTGAGTATTATCCGTTCAGCAGAATATCAACATTTTCATCTTTGTCCCTGTTCTTTAAACTTTTAAATTCATTCAGGATACGTAGATCCCATTAAATAACGTATGGTTTTGGCCGAACGAGGATATGTTGTCCTGCTACATCATGATATTGATAAAAATTGTATACATCCAAACTGTCACCACCAAGTAGTTGTAAAATGTTTCCAACACTTAGTAGATTGTCTGAGATTAATTTGGAATTGAACCGCCTAGTTTAAGATGTAGGTTTTCTTACTGGCTTCCCCCAAAGTACCGAAGAAATCTGTCAAATGTGGATAGTATCTTTGATCGTGCTTCATCTGTCATATAAGAAAGTGTATTTTCTGCATAGTGACATCAGTGAACTTGGAAGAATTGGGAAGGAAGTGCTCATGGCTTATTTTAAGGTATTGCCCAATAATTCTCTTGGCGTGACTGAAGGAAAATCCTCACTCATGGTAATCTGTCCTGTGGTCGAGATACAAACAGGATACCACCCATATACAAGTAAGAATCATTACGAGTTAATAATATCAACTGCACAAACTGTTTAATGTCATATTATAGAGTTCATTAAACAGTAAGCAAAGACAACATTATATTAAGACAAAATATACGCATCCAAATTAAAGTTAAAAGGAAAATCTCAGTACGGTGTACAATCTGTGAGGAAATTCCAAAATTAGTAAATATCATAAAGTTAGGTTAGGATAGTTACTGTAATGGAAATCAACACTAGTGATCCACAATAGTTTCGTCTATGTATGGCGTTAAACTAGGCAGAAGAACGTATAGAATTTTGTATGGAGTTGAGACTTGTAACATTCCTTAATAAATGTTATAATATTGGGCTGTATTCTAATAATTACCAGAATGGAAAGCCTTGACCAATTTTCTGTCAAGAAACGTTATCACATGAATTCCGATCTACTAAGGAAATTCTGGGAAACCAGATCACTAGCATGAGATGCATAATAATTGGCTGGAAGGATCGTAATTAAATGAATAATAAAGAGAAGAAATGTCACGTTAAGATAGGTTATGTTGCGTTGCATTACTTTAAGTTAGGAATTGACTTGATCCATCATTTCACTTCGAGCTGCCATAGGTATGTGATCATTACACATAAAGAATGCAAATCATTAATTATAAATTACTACTGAACACTACACACTCTTACCCATATAAGGGGCTGATGCTATGTAGGGCTCAGTAATATTGAATTTGAAGTTAACTTCAGAGTACATAGAAATCGTTGACGCGAAACATTAATCCGAGTTGGCAACAGTTTATACCATCATAAGTGTTGGCAGTCCTGGCAGTCTGTAAGCTGTAATGTGCAGGAAAGGTGCATGGTAAAATGTGTGACGAAGATAGGTTAAAGTTAAAAGCGCAAATTAATCAACAGAGTGATATTGTGCGAAAATTGAAAGCAGCCAAAGGAAGTAAAGATAAGGTGAGTACAGGTGATTTTTTGCATTTAATGAATTGTCTGATGTAATTTCGATTGGACCTTATGCTGCTGAACATCCGTTTCACTTTAATCAGTTTTTATAACATTTGTATAAATTTACAAATTATGTATGTTAAAATCTAGGAACTGATTTTGAGTCCGTTCCAGCACTATATATATATATATACTCAATATATATATATAGTTCTCCCAGGTGATTTCATCCCTTCAGTGGCTGGATATGGCCAGAGCTAAGGGCCAGTGTTAAAGGCAAACGGTTAGGGAGTCTGGAATGAGCTACGCCTAGAAATATATGTACATATACAGAGTAACATGACCAGGGAAATTTCTTGTTACTTTTGAGTTTCTTCTTCTTTCTCAGGTAACTAAAATCAGCATTCCGAATGCCATCTCTGTGAAGGATCTTACAATGCTAGACAATTTACTTGCCAACATTAGTTACATAGGAGGCTATGAACCTTCCTATGCTGATAAAGCCATGTATGATGTCCTTAGAGGGGTTGGTTGGCCTTCTAGTATGTCTCATCTTACACGATGGTATCAGCACATCAAAAGCTTTTCCCCAGTAGAGCTGGAGGCATTCCCAACAGGTGTACCAACTTGTAATAATCTGCCACCGCAAGTCGTAGGCCTTCTTTCAACTAATAATCATGGAATTGATATTGGCTGCAAGGTGAGAAATAGTTGTGTGTCTACAGCTGAACAGTATTCATTCCTGAGTCTAGAACACTCAGGAAAGTTGTGTTTTTACTTAACCCCCGAGACCTGTTGGGTTTGTGCATTAACTTTGTTGGTTTCTGTCAGTTTTTTGCAGGGGAGGGGGTATAGGTTAATTTATGCCAAATGCTTCCTTGCACTTAGGCATAGCAGTACTGCTTTTAGTGGTGCATCTGTTTTCTGTGAGGCCTTTGGACATGGTAATAGGTTGTAGCAATCACCAGCTTTAAGAAGCTGTACATCATCATCCCTTCTATGAGTCTGTGACTTCCAGTTCATATTGAAGAAAAATATATCAGTCTAATAGCTACAGCATTCATTTTCATCTTCATGTCAAGTGATTTATTCTTTGCATCAATCACATAAAATGAATGCATTATGACTCATCTGCTTGTTTCAGCTCTGAAATTACTTGAAGGAATGCATCATTTCTGATAAACTGTGAAAGTTGACAAGCCAGTTTAAATTTGGTAATTTTGGTCCATACTCAAATATGCAGAACTACATCAACTTTTATCTCATACACTAATTAGAGGAATTAAGAGCAGATTAAATTTGAGTACTGCTTGCTACAATTCAGTTCAGAACCTTTTGTCTTCTTGTCTGCTGTATAGAAACGTAATAATATTGCTTGTAGTTTTGTATGAGTGTCAGACTTGGTCTCCGACACTAAGGGAGGGACATGGACTGAGGGTGTTTGAGACCAGGGCGCTGAGGAGAATATTTGGACCTAAGGGGTATAAATTACTAGCAGAATGGATAAAATTGCATATTGAGGAGGTTCATAAGTTGTACTCATCACAAAATATAATGAGACTGATAAAGTCAAGGAGGGTGTGATGGACAGGGCATGTAGCCCGCATGGGAGAGAAAAGGAGGAATGCAAACAGGGTTTTTGTGGGCAAATCAGAAGGAAAGAGACCATTAGGAAGACCTAGACGTAGGATACTGGGAACGACAGTTCTTCAAGTGCCTGAGCACTGCAGGTCCCAACTTTTCATTGGCTCGATCTATAGACATTTGGTAGGACTCCTTGGACGAGGGATCGGCCCACTGTAAGGCCTCTACCCGTGCACAGGACAGCTTAACACAGAAAAAGACGGGCAAGCATCCATGGCTTCAGTGGGATTCGAACCCTATGGTCCCAGTGACCAAGCGGCACAAGGCCCACGCCTCAGACTGCGCAGTCACTGCAGACCCCCTCCTAGACGTAGGTGGGGGGATAATATTAAAATGGGTATTAAAGAAATAGGATGGGCTGATGTGGACTAGATTTAAGTGGCTGAGGATAGGGACCAGTGGTGGGCTCATGTGAGTACGGTGATGAACTTGGGGTTTCATAAAATGTTGGGAACTTCTTGGGTGGCTGTCGGCTTCTGAGGAAGGACTCAGCTCCACGGAGTAAGTAACTAGTATATGAAGCTCATTGAAGGTCATTGGGGGATGATTTATGTTGTATCTTAATCCCTTATACTTTCTTCCTTTCCTCCAGTATTTCATGCTGCTAACTTTGTCCCTCCTTTCTCCCATATTTCTTACCCATTCTTTTCAACTCACAGTAATGGTGAATATATATCAGCATTTCCATTATTTTCACATTTTCGTCACTGATATTATAAGTACATCTAATAGTGGCAGCACTTGTAAAATAGAATATTTTTTCAATTCACAAGAAAACTTTATATTAGCCACGCCATGTCAGTGTCTTCTGAGGTCTAGCCCACTTAAATATCTCCTCTGTGAGCATAAGCAAACATGAACACAAAATTGTCTTGTAGATAATGCTGTTTATTTAAATGTACAGCGTAGTCTACCTACTTAACAACATTTGAGGCAAATAGTTTATCATTTGAAGGTGAGGTCACATATTTCAATTTAAAAATATTTGTACTCCAAGTACCTGGTGATTGAATGAGTTCCCTATCAAAACTGTGTGCAATGTGGAAGATTCGTGGATTTTAGACAAATTATAAGATTGGATTTGAACTGACAATTGATAGTGACCTGTGACATGCTTTTGTTGTGATAAAGATTTTATTTCTGTTAGATGGGTTTTTGCTCATTTGCAATCCATATACTTTCAGTTACTAACACCATGAAATGCTTTTTATACACTGCGTTTTACTGCTGGACTGTACGTGTAACTTTACTACATTCATCTGTGAAAGACTTTGCAATGGTTTAAGTAATATTTTAAAACCACTATATGTTCTTCTGTGACTGATGTTTATAGTAGATTGCATTCTAACGGTGATTGCACTAATTGGAAACTATAAGACTGGACTCACCAGATTTAAACTGGAAACAAAGTGTGTGATATGTAATTGTTTGTACTCTGAATGTTTCATGAAGTATTCCGCTGACCACCGCCAGCTCTGCTGAGATTTTTTGTGGCATTTCACAGTTCTTGCAGGGCGAAACTGAAGAGAGTCACTTGTTTTTTTGTTTATATAATTGTACCTTTTGTTAATTCCATACTGTATTGTGAAATGATGGTGTAGTCATGAATTTGGAAAAATCTGGAAGAAGGTGGGCATGGGCTATTTAAAGTAAATCCATATGTTGTTGGCCTGGAGGACTGATTGAAGATAATATGTCATTTGGCTGAGATTCAGTCTGGGAACCTTCAGATCCTGAAGCCTCGGTGCTGCCGTTCCTCCTTCCTGTATTTTTCCTGCGTGGTTCCTACATCTCAATAAAGCCATAATTAATCACCACTTGAAGGGGGTGAAAATTGTAAAATTAAAAACAAACAAATATTGCAAGCACTAAATGAATAAGTTCCCAAAGTAGAAATGCTCTAGAATTACATCTGTAAGGTACCCAGTTCAAATCTCAGCTGGGTTACTGGCTACTCTGACACGCTTTGTACATTTTTGGCTATACCGTCTTCCTGATCCTTACCTACCGCCACCATTTATCATCATACTCCCATTTTGTTTGATTCTGTATAACCTCTTCAGTTGATAGCAGCATCATATTGTAATGTAAGAATCAGTAAATGCAGATAATTTGTTAAATGATGCTTTTTCTACAGCAAACTTGGAACATAGTGATTGGGTACATAGCAGTGTATATAGCCTTCTAAGACTTCAGACCATGAAAACTGCCAGTGATAAATTATGTTTGGACATTCCAGTCAGTAAAGTAGGGCTGGACAACACTATTTCTTTTCATTATGTCTGTGTCAAAACTGGCACAGCCTTCTCTTCAGTGTCATGGTGCTTAGACATCGGGGAGAACATTTAATGCATTTTCTTTATCGCTTAAAGCACGGCAGTTTGATTTGTTTTTTCTTCACAGTGCTTCTGCCTGTCTCAGTTGATCTTACTGACATTTTGTTACAATGGTTATTAGTCCTTTGTCTCCTTATTTTTGGAGATTGTGGGTTCAGATCTTGGCTCTGAAATAAGTGTGGTTTTCTTCAGTTCTGCCAGACGTATGCCGGGATAATATTCTACAACCACACCAACTCGCATCCATCGTAATTTGTATATTCATTAATTTCTCATTGTAGTCTCTGTAGGTGGTATGACAGTTTTTAAATTAAACTAAGAATCATGAATCTTGATGTGACACTGTTTAAGTATATTGAAGATAATTATGCTCTCATATTTGAATTTTCAAAATGATTATGAACTTCATCAGTAAGTGATTGGTTACAGGCTGGACTATCCCTGTAGTGGTTTTGGGTTTTGCTTTGAGAGCGTGCCCAGAGTAGTAACCAATTGGCACCATTTTCTTTTTGTATGAGGATAAAGTGGCCACAGTATTTAACCAATCACTCATCTTCTTATAATGCTGAGGTCTGAATGCTCATAGCTTTGTCATGTGGTGTTTAAGTACAGGAAAGTTTTTCTTTTCCTTTACTCATGCAGAATTTCTTTGTTGTTTTTGTCAGATGATTAGCTTTGTGGTCACACTTCACTTCACTTTACTTGGAACCACTGTGTATATCAGAATTTCTACGATCACTGCCCTCCCTTTCCAGATGGACTTTCACCTGGATTCTTATACAACTTCTAAATTGTGAAAGTGTGACTTTCTGAAGATTCTATGGCTGAGAAATTTTCTGATCACTGAACCAGAAGAGTGAAGCTAAGTGAGACCAGACAAAGATAACACGAAAGGCAATGTAATCTACATTGGAACTTCTTTTATTACATTCACAGTGGCAGTAGTCTATGCACTTCCCTGAGCACTTGATAATTAAACAACTGATGAAGAAAAGTCACAGGAGACCACCATTTAGGTCCATCCTGAGACATTTCATTCCTGTTCCTATCATATGTAAGCTGTCTCTTTTTTTAATGTTATTTCCCATCCGTTTCTTGGTGTACCAAGTGGCCTCTTTTTACGATGTCTCACAGGTTGAGAATGTCTCTTGTTGGTTTAAATGTTTACTCACTCACTCACTCTGTGGCGCAGGATCTTCTTTGAAAAGTCGATTGTAGCAAGCATTTCCAGAATTTAATCTCCTCCTAACTTCCTCATGAGTGTCATTTTTATTTGTTATTGTTGTTCCCAGATATTTGAACTTTGTAACCCTTTCAAAGGACTTATTAGCTACCCTAAGATAATTTTGCCCGCCTGTCGTCTGATGACGAGATACTAACATGTACTTCGTTTTTCTGAATTTACTTCTAGCCCCACCTGTCTACTAGCCTCTAGTAAAACTTCTGTGTTCCTCTTTATTGTATTTATGTCATCTCCCAATAAATTAACATCATCAGCAAATGCCAATAGCTGATGTGTCCCATTCAATTGCAAACCCTCCGCCTGTCCTGGACTTTCCTGATGGCATATTCTAGCGCAAAGTTAAATAGAAAGGGAGACAAAGCATCTCCTTGTTTCAGACCGTTCTTGATGGAAAATTACTCAGATAAATATTTACCTAATCGAATTTTGCTACAGGTTTCATTTAAGCACATTTTTATTAGACGCACTAGCTTCTTTGATATACCAAATTCAATAAGAATATTATATAACACTTTTCTATTCACAGAGTCATAGGCTTTTTTGAAATCTGTAAATAATTGATGTACGGTCCAACTGAACTCCCATTTTTTCTCTAGTATCTGACGAATGCAAAAGATCTGATCAATCGTTGATCTGTTTCGTCTGAACCCACACTGATGATCCCCAATAATTTCATTCGCATATGGGGTTAATCTTGCCAAAAGAATGTTGGATAGAATTTTGTATGA
>NW_019060190.1:373655-393104 GCF_000696155.1 Zootermopsis nevadensis
GTGTGGGGGGGGTGGGGGGGGGGGGCATTTTCTGGAAAGAGACTTGTCTGGACACGTCACTATATGCGATAAACAGCAGCGGAAATATTTTCTTCTCTCTCCTCTGAGTCTGAGGTAACATCTTCATACCGGACACAACTAACTTCAGCTGTCAGCTCCACAGTTGTTACGAACAGCACATGGCATATACATATTTTTTTTTGGAAATTTTACAAAAACGCTGTCTCCCATGAGGACAATTTCCCTGAACTGGAATGTTTTTGCTTTGTCTCTCCGTCACTTAATTTTTTCAAATCAAATCTTTCTGTGTCAAAATTTTGTTTAGTTCGTCTACTTACTGAAAGCCGCTCCCTCACTTTTGCTACCACCAGATAATGATTTAAATAGATGATGATGGGACTGATACACAGTGAATCTCATAATTTGTTTTCTTCACCTAATATTGTTCACTTATTTAAATTTAGGGCACATAACATGCATTTAAAATCTTTAAATACACTAACAGATTCTTGCAAGATAAGCCACGCATGATGGGAGGGTAGCGTTGAAATGGGTCTCAGAGATGAAGATCCTGCACATCTTAACTGGATTTAACTGACCCAGGATGTGGTTAAGTGTCAGGCTTTTGTGATGTAGTGATCAGTCGTTTGGTTTTATAATGACAGAATTCCTTGATCAGCTGAATAACTATAAATTTATCAAAGAAGAACTTGATCCACATTGGTTATTGATGTGATATGCGCATCCAAATGCCCCTATATTTGTTGTGCTTTGTTGGAGATATGACTGTTTTTCTCTCCGATTGTTCAACTGTCTTTGAACACGCTGCCATTAATTAAGCGATTTTAAATAATGTGAGAAAGCAATGCACAGTCTCATCTCCATATGTCTCACAGAAATGTATAGGAATTCCCCATTGTAGTGTAGATTACTCACTCAGTTCTTTCGTGCTTTTCTCTGAATGAGGCAGTGTTGCTGAGAAAATATTTGGTCCTGTTTCATAACTCCTTTGCAGTGATGTTGGGTGGTGGTGCATTGCGGCTCAAGCCTTTCCTCTTTCACTTGCCGGTATGGCGCTGTCTGTCCATCACTGCCAGACCACAGGTCAGTAGCAAGGTGTGTGTGTGTGTGCAGAAGTGGACAATAGGGGGAACGTAGAAATAGTTTAATGACAACCGTTTATATGCTGGGTGCTATAAATTGGAACCACCTGCTGATGTTTAGACTATGTTTGTAATAGGACTTGTATATGTGCATGTGCTCGGGATATGCTTTTACTTAATGTTTCAAAGGGAGGGTTTCTAGTTACTTTGTGTCCATCATTCAGTTAAATGACCACATGATTGTATGAAAATACATACAGGAAAGGTCACAACAAGGAATGATATTTTTTAAACCACATTTAATAAAATTTGGAAGGCCCTCCCTCTTCTAATGCACCTCCTGGGGCCAAGCCTTGTCAGTCGCTGAGGGTTTTCCATTTTAGCAAACATTACAGCTGCCGCCGTCAGTGTGAATATCCGTGGTGTTTGGTTGGGAAGCCCTTGTAATGATCTTGCAGTTGAATGAGAGCTATGTCATGTTTGGATGAGCAGAGTAGTTGTTTCCAGTGGGGATTAACCACATGGTGTAGGAAAATACTTCTAGCAACTATGTGATTTTGAAAAGCAGTGATGAAAAAGTGGTGAGTGACCATGCAGTTCAGGAAAAGATGTGATTAAAAGTTTAGTTTGATAAAAAAGGTGATGGCAGAAAGAAATAGGATAAAAAGGATAAAATGAAGAAGTGAAAGAGAAAAGGCAAGACCACACTTGCACAAACTTGTCTGCATTTCTTTCCCTGACCGTGTGGTTGTTAACATTTTTTATCATCTCTCTAGTGAACCATGAGATCACCGAAACTTTCTCATTTCGCCTTTTCCTAAATATGTGAGTGCTAAACCTTTTTATTACCTATTTTCCTGTACTGCTTGCTCCTTCCCGATAGAACAGCACCCTGATTGTCCAGTCATGCTGTTTACCTCCCACTGCCAGATTTTTATAAAGGCTTCCTAACCTCACAACAGGTATTCACCCTGAAGATGTTTTCCAAAACATTGGAAGACCTTCAACTGCTGATGATAGCATTTTGCAGGCTGTACGGTGCAGTCAGAATCCACTCAAAAGTCTTGTTGTCCGTGTTTGCACCAAAACTGAAACTTGGCTGTGGTCCAGGTTTCCACAGCGGACAGATTCTAGCAGACTGATTATTGTTAGGATATCTGAATTTTTAGTTTTGCTGACTTGTTATGGTCAGTTCACTTTTAATTTTAATAGGCAAGGGACCACAGCATTTGTGTTTGGACAGGATCTGTTTTAGGAACCATTTTTAGGTATGTTCACAGCTGAAAGTTGCAGAATTACACCCATCATATATTTATCTGTCGATCCATCTGTTTGTGTGTAACAACTCAGAAATGGATGAATGGAGTTTCATGAAATTTGGCATTTGTGGAATTTCATTAAAATTTGTCAACATTCCAGTTTTGGTTAATATTGAAATTAACGATGGGTATTTCATGTCAAGGGCTACATGCATTTCTGGCCTAGAAGTGACTGGGTGGGAAAACTCAAAGCTACCTTGTTTTTTTGGCTACCAGCAGACAGGCAGGAAAAATCATATTAGGGTGGCTATTAAATCCTTTGGAAGTGTGACAGAGTTAAAATGTTTGGGAACAACAATAACAAATCAGGAAATTAGGAGGAGACTAAATTCCGGAAATGCTCGCTACTTCTCAGTCCAAAATATTTTGTCTTCCCGTCTGATTTCTAAGAACCTGAAAATTAAAGTATACAAAACAATAATCTTGCCTGTTGTTTTGTATGGGTGCGAAACATGGTCTCTCACTCAGAGGGAGGAACACAGATTGCAGGTGTTTGAGAATCGGGGGTTGAGGAGGATATTTGGGCCTAAGAGGGAAGACGATGGGGCGTGGAGAAAACTGCACAATGACGAGCTTAAAAATCTGTACTCCTCCCCCAATTTGTCAGGGTTATTAAGTCGAGAAGAATGAGATGGGCTGGGCATGTAGCGTGCATGGATGGGACAAGAGGTGTGCACCGGGTGTTGGTTGGGAAGCCTGAGGGGAAGAGACCGCTGGGGAGACCTAGACGTAGATGGGAGGATAATCTCAGGTGGGATCTACGGGAGATAGGAGTTGAAGGAGATTGGATTTTGTTGGCCCAGGATGGACCTTTCGGGGCCTTGGTTAATTTGCTGATGAACCTTCAGGTTCCCTAAGCCATCTAGTTAGTTAGTTTGTTACTTTGACATCATTTCCAACTTGTTTGGATTGGCATTTGAGATGAAAGTGCCATGAGAGGAATTGTATTGTGAAACTGAGAATCACTGCCCCAGCGCACTTACTTTTTCTCTGGCCTGTCATAAACTATTTTATGTAGTTGTAGCCCCTTGGATGGTTATAATGTTTCAGATAACAGAAGAAGTGAGTCATCTGCTTAACCTGAAGGCACAGTTGGGAACTGTGGAAGATGGTTCTGGACCTCACAAGCTCATCCTTAAGACTCCAAAGGGTACACGCGATTATGGACCTTCCCAGATGGCCATCCGAGCAGATGTGTTCAACAAAATCATCTCTGTATTCAAGCGTCATGGAGCTGAAACTATTGACACACCCATCTTTGAGCTAAAGGTGACGTAATTCCATTTGTCATGTCATTGAAGTGATGGGGTTTGACAAACCTCATGGCATATCTGAATTCTACTAAATGTTGAGCAGTTTATCTGTGCATCTGTGCGACTTCCATAAAGCATCAGATTGTTGCGTTACTATTGCAGTCATGGGTGAGGGTCAGGGCATGACAATTTTTTCTTCGAACTAGGATCTAGTTAAATAATTTAGGAGCCAGAGAGTTTTTGACGATCAGGTTTTTGTATTTTAGGGACTAAAAAATGGAATTAAATGTGCCACCAATAAAAGGAATAAATTACTTTTTTAAGCACATGCAGCCCCATGGAGCACCTGTTACAATCATTCCACCTATTTGTCACTCTGTCTGTTAGTAGGGCTGTCCATATGCATGAAACAACTTGGTACTATGTAAGATTTCAGGTTTTCACAGCGGTGAGTATGAAGATTTCTGTCTTCTGGGTTGTTGCGTTGTGTAGTCTGGTCGATGTTTACCAACATTTCAGAGGTCATACTGCCTCCGTCATCAGGGCGATGAAAACATCGACCAGATTACACAGCGCAACAACCCAGAAGACAGAAATCTTCAACTTGATACTGGTTGAACTGATCTTGATGGAATCTGATATTGGAGAATTTTAAAAAAATGTGGCAAGCATTTTAATCTTGATCTGGATTGTTGGGTTGTCAGACTTTGTCCGTCATCTGAGGGATTATCCAGGTTATATTGCGCCATCATTAGAATCCTTCAGAAACAGTTTAATCTTCATTAGTAACATGGTACATGATTTTAATATTGGTTTTCTGTTAACCTGTTTTTGTAGTGTTAATAATTCTGATTTTCTTTTTTTGTCCTGAACTATTTAAGTTGTTTGGACTTTACAGAAATTCACAAAAATATGTAATTACATTCACTTGCCTTTGCATTCAGTAATTAAATGCCATTTCCTTACAACTCTTGTAGTACTATCAAGCCCTCTACCTTTCATCTGAGGGAAGAACAGACTTTGGAAACTCCTGGCAAAGATGTGGGTACTATGTCATTGGGTAATTATAATTACCCAATGACTTAGTATAATATCATTGATTGCAGACAAGTATGACACCACTGGTTCATTTAATATTTTTGCATGGAAGCTTTCACACACTGCTTGCTCATTCGCTGTCAAGTCCCTCTAAATGTCACTTTAGTGAATGATGAGAGATGTTTAAATGGATTCAAGGTTATTATGGCCATTTATTAAAGTGGTGCGCATATTTCTTGTGCTCATTAGAAGTTGAGGTTTGAGGTTTTCATGGCGAGAATGAAGATGGCTGTCTTCTGGGCTGTAGCACTGTGACGTGTGGTAGATACTGACTGATTCTAGTTTCAGAGGAGCTTGTTGATTCAGTTATTAAAAGGCAGTAAGTTTTTTTGGAAAGTCAACCATTAACAACCAGACTACACAGAGCTACCTCTCAGAAGACAGCTGTCTTTATTACAAGTTGTATTCTTGTCTCTTCATACTCTGATTTCAGAAGTGGAATATTTGCAGTGTGCACAGTGTAATGTTATTTGTTACTGTGTTGATATATATTTCAATGCTACTTCTACTTCCAAGGGGCACAAGAAATCACAAGGAGCCGGCATAGCTCAGTCAGTATAGTGACTGACTATGGACTGGACACCAGGGTTTAATCCCCGACAGGGGCAGAGGATTTTTCCTCTAGCCGCTGCGTCCAGACCAGCTCTGTGCCCCCCCCCCCCCCCCCAAGTGCCTACATGGCGTGTATTGTGGCAGCTTCACTTTACTTTTTATTTTACAAGAAAATTGTGATAGTCCATTGATGATACGATGACAAGAATTTCAGTCATATGAAATAAGATGATGTGAGCAGAAGAAATAATATATGAAGATCAAATATTTTGTGAAGGTAACATTCAAGTCCTGTGTTTGAAACTGCTGCACTACGGCTTATGTGCTCTGCTTGTCTTGGCTATAAATGGCTGTTTTGATGTTTCTTAATTCTGTTCTGTATTTCCTATTTGGCCCCCACTTATCCCATTCTGGTCAGGGCTGTGCCTTGTCCAACATGCTTCTATATCTTATCCACCTTTCCTATTTACCACCCTCATGATGAAGGCAGTGGGCTCCTCTGAAACATTAGTCAGCGTCTTCCAGAATGCACTCAAGGCACAACATCCCAGAAGACAACTATGAGACACATGAGAGCCTGAAATCTTACCAAGGAAGATTTCATTTTATTGGTTGTAACATACACGTGTTTCTCATACCAGTATTTCAATTTGTTGTTTTGTGTGGGTCATGTATTTTGAAACAAATTGATCATAAATTGTGCAGAGTTTTGTCTTTAATTGGAAATGACTGACATGATTTGAGATTGTTTTTGTGGGCTAGGAGAGCATGGCTCATAGCCTGAGAAGACTTAATTTAAACATGAATTGGTTTGGTGTGTGTGCAGGAAGTTCTGACTGGAAAGTATGGCGAGGACTCCAAGTTGATTTATGATCTTGCTGATCAAGGTGGAGAGATCCTATCATTGAGATATGATCTCACAGTGCCGTTTGCTCGCTATCTTGCCATGAACAAGATCAGCAACATCAAGCGGTATCATATGGCCAAAGTGTACAGGCGCGACAATCCGGCCATGATGCGGGGACGATATCGGGAGTTCTATCAATGCGTAAGTGAGGACCTTTTTAGTGTAAATAACTTGCTCAGTAGGTGGCAACACAATCAGATTCAAAGTTACAGTCGTGTGACAAATTGTTTATTAAAAAATTAAGTGTGAAAAGTTAAAAATCATTTGTAATGCAGTTGATATAAATATTCCTTTTTCAGTGATGTAATATAAATATTTTGTAATAGGGCCATACAATGATGCATGGTAAATTGGTTTTTCGAAAATACAAAACTTTGATACATTAATTCTTTGTACAGTGTAAGGTAACAACATGGCAACTTCATGAATGAAGAAAAATGACTTGATTCATGAATACAAGTCTAGTACGCTACAGCAGAGCTGAAGTGACTTTGATTTATGGTACTTAAAGAAAACTGTAAGACCAAGATTTGTACAGTTTGAAACTAAAGTTGTGTAATTAAGATAACATAATCTTTTGTTAATAATTCAAACTCTTGCATGTGTTCCAATATAGAATACACCTTCTCAGTCTAATTTTATGGATATGAAGCAGATGATCTGTTGAATATCTCCTACAATTGCCAGATTTAACCCCACCTGACTTTATTTGTGGGGTTACTTGAAGGATGCTGTGTACAGCACAAAGCCAGCAACACATTGAGAGCTCTGGCAAGAAATTAAACAGTCTTGAGCACCAACTTTGGTGGCTGCTTCTTAGTCAATTGCTCACCACTGTCATCTGTGCCACGAAGCTAACAGTGGTCATTTTGAACACCTACACTTCTTCTTCTTCTTCTTAAAGTGCCTATCCATTCCGGATGTTGGCGATCAGCATAGCAATTTGAGCTTTACTGGCCGCTACTTGAAACAGCCCTCCAGTGGACGTCGAGGACCAAGTTTTTAGGTTCTGAAGCCAGGAGATTCTTGGCCTGCCAGGGCCCCTCTTTCCGAATATTCTGCCATGCTTGATTGCACTAGGGAATTATAATGGAGTGGTTTCCCGTTGCCTTCTCCATCGCAGTATCACAAACGGTACAATCAATATGTGATTGTCGCCTGTGAATATCTGGTGACAGGCCTTTAGGGAAGTCATTCTTCAATAGCCTCACCCCAGTAATGACATAGCTGCTGCCCTATGCCATCTACCGTGACCCTGGTAGAGGGACAATTGCAGGTTGCTACCCCTCGGTTCAAGGGGAACCCAGAGTTCCCTGAAGTAGGACTATTTAATTCATTCATTGAATGTGTGAATACATCTTTTTGGACAGCCTATGAATAAGACTAGTGAATGATATAAAATTGCAAAGAATCTGTTTGGAATCTTAAAACTGGAGTCACTGTTAATTCAGCAGGTGGTGTGTGTTATCACTGAGCTTACAATGTTGGCAGGACTTTGACATAGCTGGTCAGTATGACCCCATGATCCCAGATGTGGAGTGTGTCCGTGTTGTGAGTGAAATCCTTACATCCTTGCAACTGGGAGACTTTCTCATCAAGGTCAACCATCGACAGCTACTGGATGGGCTGTTTGAGGCGTGCGGTGTTCCGCCAGACAAATTCCGCACAATATGCTCTTCTGTTGATAAGCTGGATAAGGTATGTTGAAGTTTCCGTCTTTCCATTTCTTAGTTTATGTAATGACTTGCTTGTTAGCTGCGGAGTGTTGGACAGTAGGATTATTGTGAGCTATCTTGAGCCGTTATCCCATTACTTGGAGTGATGGAGGATGCAAGAAATACCTATTTTAATATGCAGTCTCTGAGTTAAGAATTTAGCACAGGACTTCCTGAATATGAAGTATGTATGATTGCCTACCATTCAAGTATAATGTTCAGTAGCATTTATTTTATAAACTGTAATTAAAGTGTCAGTGGTGGTAGTAGTGGTTGCATTTAGGCACTTCATGGCTGCTGAGGCCATTTGTATTTCTCATTAATTGAGAAACTGCATGTACATAATTGTTCGGTGACTAATAAGTTCTATTCAGTATGTTGAACAGAGTTGGTAGACATGTGAGTTCACATGCTATCCAGGTGCTTACAGTTACTTTCTTTGCAGTCTCCTTGGGAGGAGGTGCACAATGAAATGGTGAATGAGAAGGGTCTGTCTCCCGCTGTGGCAGACTGCATCGGCAAATATGTGCGTCTGAGTGGCAAGACAGAGTTGGTAGAACAGCTGTTGCAGGATGAAATGCTCGTAGGTCAGTGCAAGAGCGCTCGTGATGGACTGGAAGCCTTGAGACTGTTCCTCAAATACTGCACACTTTATGGGCTGCAGGATCAGGTCAGCTTTGACCTCAGCTTGGCCCGTGGGCTTGACTACTACACCGGCGTCATCTATGAGGCTGTCTTACTCAGTGAGTGTACTAAGTTCCTCCTGAATGTTTCAGTATTCACCAGTGTAAATCTCAATATCATCAGTTCTTTCCTTCTAAGATTCGCAATGTTGAGAAAAATAAAGAAATAGGAGTGGAGAAAATTACATTAATGAAACCTACATAATTTGTAATTTGTATGCTTCGTGTAATATTTTCAGAGTAATTGACTCTTTTCTTTGCGTAATGTACTAAATTGTAGTGTATATAAAAATGTAATGTTAATGTCAGTAGGTCATACAAGAAAACCAGACCAGTACAATGCTATTATAACAGATATGTGCATTAATATAGGACACTGATGCTGCTCTGATACAGATCAAAACATGTTTTTCCAATACAGATCTCATGCTTATTGACGTAAGTGCGATAACAACTAGTTGATCAGGTTCTGTTCTGAGGGGCTTAAATAAACAGTATATAACACTGATAATGCAGATATAATTGATCTAAGATGGATTACGAACCATCCAGATGCTCCCCTCTTTCTTTCTTTCTTTCTTTCTTTCTTTCTTTCTTTCTTTCTTTCTTTCTTTCTTTCTTTCTTTCTTTCTTTCTTTCTTTCTTTCTTTTTTTTTTTTTTTTTTTTTTTTTGCTCTTTTAAGCAGCAGAAATAAAATGTAACTGCATATAAAAAGTTAATGTCTTTGATACAAATGGAGTTTTGAAGATTAAAAGGTGGCATAGGATGAACTGTTGTAATGATATCTTAATTTTAGCAGCTGGGCAAATATTGTCTAATTCACACGTGACAAACATATTCTTCTTTTGAAACTTTTGCGGCGAGTACAATCAATAAAATCTCCTCGGGCAATGAGCTGCGTTAACTGGTTACCGTAGTAAACCGACGTTTCGGGAACAAACTCTGGATCCTCTCGCCTGTTACACAGGCGACTTCCGAGGATCCAGTCACATCAGAACCCTGAAGATGGGGACAGAGTTTGTTCCCGAAACGTCAGTTAACGCGGCTGATTGCCCTAGAAGATTTTATTGATATTCTTCTTTGCTAACGATGTGAAGCATTGGTTCTCTTCACCAGGTGACACAAAGACTGAACATGGGGAGAGTAGTGGAGTTGGCAGCATTGCAGGTGGTGGTCGTTATGACAACCTGGTGGGGATGTTTGACCCAAAGCACAAGAATGTGCCCTGTGTCGGCGTGAGCATTGGCGTGGAACGCGTGTTCTCGGTGCTGGAGGCACGCCTCGCCAGCAACAAGACCAAGGTGCGAACAACAGAGGTTGAGGTGTTTGTGGCGTCCGCCCAGAAGAACCTTCTGGAGGACAGGATGAAACTCTGCAAGGAGCTGTGGGACTCCAACATCAAGGTAACGTAAGCAACCAAACACCGAAGAATGAACTGTCATGTTGTGTCATCTAACGTAACAAAACATGGTTGTATAACAGAATATTTATGTACTCCACACAGTTTGACCATATGTTACAGCAGAATATGGGGGCAGTATACAGGGTATCACTTTGTGCTATGTCCTTAATAGACCGTGTGTTAGTAATATTTATAGATGCACTGTTCCTGGGATATGAAAATAGTCATTACTCTTTGTCCAGATACAATACAGGCATTAAACTTTTGGTATACAACTCCTCAGATGATGTGAAATTTTAAAGCAATGTGCCTGACATTCAGAAACAGCCATAGAAATACAAGGAAAAGTTTCTCCCACCATCTGTGAATGCTCGCTGTTCAGCAGTGGTCTAGGAGTAGCACCCTGCTGTGGTAGTCGGGCGGGTGGGGATTTGTGGTCGGGCTGTACTTTTTATATGACTTCACTTTTTCCTTTTACGCTGTTCCGGGGTGCCACATTCTGTCTTCTGCCAGGTACATTACCAGTCAACTGATGGACAACCCTGTCTGAACAGTCTCTCAGTTGCCCCAACTTGAACACCCCTTTGAATGCAGATGGGGTGGTATAATCTTGTTATCATCCTAATCACATTTTTTGTGTGGGGCATTGGTCATTTTCGCTGTGTTCGTCGGGTCAGCTCCCTTCAGGTCTGTTTCCTGAGTCTTGAACTCTAAGCTGTTGCGCATACAAACTGTTCTTGCCTCGACACACAGTATGAAGGTATTTTTGGACTGACTGCACGGCTGCATGAATAACAGTAGGAACACTGACTTCAACAATAATTTCCTGAACTCACTGCGTAGCTCACACATTCCAAGCTGATTCAAATTCTCAGATGAACTGGGTCGCATTAGAGGGACTGGGATGAAATTTACTTCCTGCGATAGAAAGCAAGCCTTTCGTTCAAATGAAATATGTTTCTCTGGCTTCTGACACTAATGGAGCAGACTGAGTCGCAGCCAAAATAAACTTTTGATGAAGATTGTTCATTTGTGTGATGTGATTGTCTGCTAAAGGGTTTCATTCCAGATATGGACCATCTGCCATCTTTACAGTTCTAAGCCAAGTACATTTGACTACAAGATTTTCTACCACTGTGAATGTGTGGTATGAGGTTAAATTTAAAGACTATTTGATTAAAATATGGAAAAGATTGGAATAATTAAAAATATAAAGACACTGTGCAGGTAAATGGGTTCATTCTCAGTAATAGAGTTTTTGTTTTAAGTTTTTGTATAAAAAATGCAATAAAGGCACTGTGTTTTGTAACACGTAGCACTTCGAGATTGTTTAAATTCTAATTAAATCTGTACATGCATCTAGATCATGGAATTTAAATTCACGAGTACTCGAGTGACACAGATTGTGTTGTTGCTGAAGAGTGAATATTCCCACAGTGTTCTCAACCATTCCTGAATCTGGAGTTGTATTTGCTTCAGTGTTTTTCATGGTTTGAGTTCGTTATCTTCACGAAGTTTAAATAGAATTGGAGGTGCCATTATAATGCCTTATGTAGGATTTTAGGTTCTCACGGCGGTGAGTATGAAGAGTTTTACCGCCGTGTAGTGTGGTAGAAGGTTACCAGTATTTCAGAGGTCAGAGTACCTTTGAAATGTTGATAAACTTCATAATGCTTATTTTTGTGTTTGTGATCGTTACAGGCAGAGCATTCATACAAACGCAACCCCAAGTTGTTGGCACAGCTGCAGTACTGTGAAGAAATGGGCATTCCTTTGGCAGCCATCTTGGGTGAGTCAGAACTGGCAAGAGGAATTGTAAAGCTGCGTCATGTTGTGACTCGTCATGAAATTGAGGTCCAGAGAGAGAATGTGGCGCAGGCCGTGCGTGACCTGCTGACTAAAGCAAGTGGAAACAGCTGAGCATGAATGTAAGGACTGAAGTATTTCTTCTTTCTACATAATTCTCTTCCATCGCTAGGATTTTTATCATTTCTGTTGTAGAAAGCATTACTTCACTGTGGCTACTGAGAAACGGTTTGTAACAATTTCTTGTTCATATGAACCGTTTATACTCCTCACAACAGTATGAATCCTGCTCTCATTCTCCCCACACTCTTCTTATCTGTTCTGTTTTGTGGCAGCGTTGGCATTGTCTGTTTGTCATGTGCTGGAAACCCACTTTACTGTATATCCATTCTTCAGTGTTAACTTCATTGATGTTTCCAAAACTTCTCATAGCGCACAACATGCCAAGAATTTTGGCTTGCTGATTGCTTCATTAGGTTAACCCTGCAAATCATTATCATCTAGATCTGGAGGGAGTTTCTTCCAGGATCACACCTGCATCCCACACAACACCATAATTTTATTCCATAATTGTATCATGCTGTCAAAGAGTACTGAGGTCATCCCAGTACGTTTATATCATTGGCTAATTATCTTTCCAGTTCTCTGTTTTCAAAATTTTCCATTATGTGGGAAGGGCCATGCCTGCCGTCCTTTTTGGTTACTGGCGTGTATTTTGTTTTCTCTTCGTTAATTTGCAAGTTCATCTCCTTGCTGTGTTGTCAGCATATGCAAACATCTGCACTGGTTTATAAAGGATGCTGCTCCTTGTATTAATTATTGCATGTCTGATTACCTTTTCAAGTGCTGTGTTAAACAGCCGACATCCTGAAGCACCTCCGTTCCATATGAATAGGGGTTCATATAACATTGCCTGAATTCTGATTTAATATTGCATGTAATTACTCAAGCAGCATTTGAATCACTCTGGGTTAGTACAGGGATAGTACATTCCATGATCCAGTTTTCAAATCCTTTGCTTGCTTGTTTGTTTGTTTGTTTGTCATTCTGCTTTAAAGAGGTCAGTCTGACTGTCACTTTCTTAGATTTCATTAGTGTGTTTTTAGGTTACATTAGGTTGTTAGCCCAGCATCCACCCTGGAGGACCAAGCCTCTGAATTTATTTCCCCCAGAGATATGTGGCCCAGCTGAATCCCAGACACAAGGTTTCCTCTTTTAGTCACCTCTTGTGACACACAGGGGTATGGTGGGGTTATTCTTCTCCACCCCCGCATGGAGGAAATGTTGACGTCACATACACGAAGTTTCATTGTTCCACTTTAATAATATCACAAGTAAATGTTGGTATTTTTACACAGTGGCACAGTGACAGTGTTTCAGATAAATTAAGTTGCCAGTGCGCGAGCTAATTGAAACTGCTTCTGCTGTAATTTTAACAGCCTGAACAGTGCTGATGCTGTCCAAAATGACATTTCTTTTGTATGCTCGGTTTTGAGTGGCGTACGCACATAAGAGAAGCACTACCACGTAGAATGCTTCTCAACTGCTGAATAAATAAAATGCTTTACATAAAGCATGGCATAAAAAAAACTAGCCAAGTTCAGGTTGACCCAAATCAATGGAAGCCTTTTGCAAATAAAGAAGCAAGCAGCTTGACACTCGACAGTTCATATGTCCAGATGCAAGAAAAGGCAAAGTTCAAGTCAGATCCCAGACTGCGACATGCGTTTGGTACTATTACGTACAAATTGTAGAAGAAAGGTGCTTGTGGTGTTTGAATAAATATTTTAATATATCAACGTGTAATTTAACAATTTTGCCCAACGGATTTCCTGCAAGGTCTGGATGTTTCTTTTCATTATGCCCCCATATTAAACATTTGGGAAAGTTGTAGAAACAAAACAAGTTTTCTATGATACTGTAACGTACTGTAATTATTAGGCAGAAGTTAACCTAATTCTACTCTTTTAAATTGTCAACGTACAACTTGTCTAGACTGAGTTCCCTTTGTGGGTATTTAAATTTATATGTAAATTCTGGCCATATACATCAGTGAAGTCCATATGCAGTGGCCAGAATACTGGCTATAGGAGATTAAAGGTTAATTTATAATTCTAGATATGTTCAGGTACCTAAAAGATGGAAGAATTGTCACAGTCTGCAAAATTCTTGTTATTAAATCCCAAAGGTGCTAACATCTCCTCTACTTCTCAGAGTGATGAGGTTTAAGAAATGTAAAACAATTCTAGGTGCTTGTGGTTCTCATTTACACCTGCAGAGTACCATATTAAAAATATTTTTAAATTAAGAAAAGTGCTCTTGAAAAATATATTTTTTGTCCAAGGAAGGTGAATACAGCAAAGGACTAGAAAGTACATGAATGCTCACTCTGTTCTCTTCTTACAGTAGAATAGGACGTGTACATGCGGGCTTCCTTGCAAGGGACCGCTTGGGTATTTGTGAAACAACAGATGGGATGGTGATATTAATGCGGAGCCTTGAGAAGGGGATTTTTTAACTTTTGTGGCTCAAATAGGGCACAGTGGCCAGCATTTATGTTATCAGTATTCATCCTTGGCTTTAGTACCAGAGTTGCCATCCATGTGTTGGTAAAGTGTTACTGTTGTGATCATTGAATGTGTCTCTCAAGATGTATGTGATGACAGCCGTTGTGTTCTGAATTGTCAGGGAGATGCCCCTTCATATTATCTTACTAAAAGATCTGACTTATTCTGAAATTATTTAGTTCGTTTAAGTTACAGATATGTGATGGGCATTTAAATATTTCTGAAGAATTAATATGTATTGAGAGACTGCAAGTGTCTTCTACTTTGACTTATTTGTTGTATATTAATTCCAAGATGTCACAGCTTGGCCTGGAAGCATACAGCCAAGTCTAGAGATGGTAACAGACATAGAAAATTACATGAGTTTCAAAATTTGTATCAATCTAATACTGGTAAGGCGATTAAATCAAGGAGGATGACCTGGATTGGACTTGTAGCACATACAAGGCCAGAGGGCATGGCAACCATCAAGGAAGGACACCTCTTTAGAGACCTAGGCTTAGATTAAGGAACAATGGGTACTAGAGGCAGGACGTGAAGGTGTGGAATCGATTTGGTTGACTCGGGTACTTTTGTGAACAGAGTGATGGATCCCCATATTCCATAAAACCAATGAATTTATTAAATATGTTAATAATCATTAAGTGGGTCAATTATGGCTACAACTATCACGATCACTAAATTCTTTGATTATGTCCATTGTCTGTGTTTTTAAAAAGAACACTTCATTTCAGAAGCTGGATCTGCTTCCGTCCTCAGGTTAAAAAGTGAGGAGGGGCGCCTACTCAGTTGGGTCCGATAGAAAGAGCTAATCTCAATCACCGGACAACCTGAAAACACATGGACATACTCAAAGAATTCAGTGGTCCCGATCGTATGTCACCATCGTCACTACCCTTTAAAATTGTCTTCTACCACTAACTGGATTGAGTAGAGGGATTTTCATTGCTGTGTTGAGAAATCCACTGTACCTCATTTATAAGCGATAAGTCTGTCAGATGGTGGATTGTACTTCACCTCTAAAACATGGCATTGTTACATCAGGGTACACCCCACTGTTCATCTGTAAGTTATTTATTTATATGATGTGAAAATAGTCTAGAATAATGAGTAGAACTGAATAAACAATTGCAAAATATGCATATGTATTGTGTATTTAATGTTTTATGAATGTGTGTTGGTACGAGGTGCGATCGGAAAGTTTCAAGACTGCGCCTATAAAAACCTGTACACTTATCTCAGGTATTAAATTCATCCATCACCCTCGAAGTAGTTCCCCTGGGAGTGAACACAACGATCCCAGCGCCGCTGCCAAGCCTGGAAACATCCCTGGAAATCTTTCTTGGTCAGCCTGGCAAACACCATCTGCGATTCTGCCTGAATCTCTTCTATCGTCTCAAATCTCCTTCCCTTTAGCTGAATTTTCATCTTTGGGAAGAGGAAACCTTAGAAAGGAAGTTGGGGTCGGTTCTTGCAAGATCTTTGAGCTCCTGACAAACGAGAAGTCGATTCTGCTTCTGGTCCTCAGACAGGAGCCTTGGCACAAACTTGGCTGCGATGCGTCGCATGTGGAGTTCTTCCTTTAGAATCAGCTGACAGGTCCCATAGCCTATCCCAACAATGTCGCACAAGTCGTTGATGGTACGACGTCGATCTTCGTAACAGTTTCGGGCGTTGTGCTCGAAGATGGTCGTCAAGAACGCTCGTCATCATCGACAGAGATTCGGCCATTTTTAAAACGTTAATGCCACACAAAAGTTTGTGCACGACCCATTGCGGACTCCCCAAATGCTTGCTTTAGCATTTCAGAGGTTTCCGTAGCCGTTTTGGCGAGGCTTTGGCAAAATTTGATGCACACGCCAGTCCGAAATCGCAGGAGGGTCGGTGTAATGCACTACCAAAACGCCCGTAACTAAGAAACAAATGCTAATTCGATGATGCCGGCTGGCACACTAATTCACTATGAAGGTAGGCCGCGCCCCCTAGCGGCAGAAGCTCGTACTACATCCGGTTCGCCCGCTATTGACACAGTCTTGAAACTTTCCGATCGCACCTCGTAAACTAGGCTAGCTTACTGAAACTTCGTGGCAATTTGTTAAAAATGATACTGAATAAAGCCTAATATTGCAAACAGGTTCACATATTACTCATGATATTATTTGACAAAAACAATTTTTAAAATGTTTATTTACGCGTGAAACAAGCGAGAGCCGTAATCGATGGATGTTAAAAATTCAGATTAGAGGCCTAATTTTATCGACTCTTTAAAATTTACCACAGTCTAAACAATCTTTTATCATATTCATCATCCTAAAAGCCCTATTTTTTTTTGTTCAATGCTCCTACAGTCAAGATGTGGTGTTACATCTCGGTCAACGAAGTGAACTCTACAAACAACCCTCTCGGTGTTCGTATAACAACTGAAATACGTAAACGCCATTTCCGGTGTTAACGCGAGACAGTAGCTGACCCATCAACGAACGAGGTTTACCACGACGGGACCAGATGTGCAGGTTATTAAATCACACAAGAGCATCCTGCTACATGTACGATAAAGTAATTATCCCTTGTAACTGTTTATGTCATTATCATGTATACGTATTTCCGGCTTCAAATCCGGTGATGGATTTTCATGGGCGACGTTCACTAGACGTGGAAGGAGATACTCTGGGGTGCGTTGTCATATCTCTGCAGAGATACCAGGGTTATTTTTACTACGCGATTTTCTATAGGTCAGCGTCTTACATGAATGCAACTATCGCATAACAGCAGAGATGACTGTACGCATCAGTCACATGAAAGAATCGCAGTCAATCGCGGGGACCAACAGCGTGATGTAGGCCCGATCTGCGCATGCGTTAGAACGACTTTGAGATTTTGTGACTGTTCCCAACTGTAATTCTCGCGTTCATTTGATAAATTTAAATGACGTATTGTGCTCTTGGTTTATATAAACGTGTAACTTAGGCAGGAAAGTCCTTAATCATGTAAGCTCTTACGCACTTTTACTTCTACAGAGAGAGAAGAACTCGAAAATTTTATGCTTATGAAAAGGCGTAACCTTCTTTTTCCAAAATTTGTTTGTTAACTGCCCGGTTCTGCAACAAAGGTCGCATAATTTGTGTGGCATGTTTTTGTAAACCTTGACAAAGATGGCTTACTACATCGGCGAGCGGGAGGTCATTGCCCCGATCAGCTGGTAATGCCGCATGGGTTAGTAAATGACGTCATAGCCTCGCGTCACACCCAGGACAGAACAGGACTCTGAAGCCACGGATAGAGCGAGCGATACAATCCCATGTCAGCAGATGCGAGTCGAGAGACCGACGGAAACAAGGCCATGAGAATAAAGCCTCAGTGGGAGACCCGGAAGGGGCGAGGGAGCCATCTCAAGCGCCGTGGATCATAAAGCATCAAGGATTGGACTGCGAAACGCGGGATCAACATTTCTAGATCAACGATCACGCAGGTTATGAATTGGCCGTGACTCACGGGGAAGTTAGGAGGAGATTAAATTCGGGAAATGCTTGCTACTTCTCAGTTCAAAATATTTTGTCTTCCCGTCTGATTTCCAGCAAACGTCTGGAAAGTGACTCGCTCCGAGGTTCCAATTCCCAAATTTCAGCGGCAAAAAAACCTGGAACGCAAATACCAATCGGTTCTTCCCTTCGGACTACCGGACGTCGCCTCTGGGCAACCGCTTTTGGCCTTGGCCACGCCCGAGCCAATCCCTGCGACTCAGCAGCCAGGACTCGCGCTCGTGTGTTTCTATGGCAACCCAGGAGCGTGTCGTTGAAAGACGCCACAAACACTGAGCCCTAGGTTAGGTTTTCTCGCAGACAAAAAACGAGCAATTCGAGGAGAACGTTCCTTCAAAAATTGGGGACGAAGACAGATTCCTCGTGTAAAATGTTTCCGGTAATCACTGCGGGCGTCAAAGCGATTTCTGTTCAAGGATGCAAGATAGAAGTTCCGCGAGACGAGGAGATGCGGAAGGGATCGGAAAGGAATTTGGATGAAAGAGATCGTTCTTCCGTGAACTCGCGTTCGGCGCTGAAATGGTGGGGCATGACGAGATCCGAACCACTGATGCTGGGGTGTGGGGTAGTAGGCGCTGGGTGATTCGCCGGTTTGACCTACAAGGAGCCCGTGAAAGTCCCACACCACAGCCACTTTCTCTGTCCCGTCCGGTTTCCACAATCCCAGATGCAGCGAGCGAGTGGTTAGCCTAACCCGCGATTACAAGAAGAGACGCGTAGAAACCGCGTATCGTCTGTTCTTCTGGCTATTTCGTAGAAAATAAAGCGAATATTTCTGAAGGGCAGTGTTTTGCCCACCGAATGACAACTGAAGACGGGGGACGCATGTTATTATCAGCCACCAATTTTTTTCCTTCCCGGGTATAAAATTAATCAAAACATACGACATCCGTTTCCTACGATGAAGTTAATGAAGTGGCCACAAGGAGCGTGTTTGTGGGGTGACTTTGTGATGTTGGGAAGGAAACGTGGCTGTCCGAGCGATTTCCTTATAGCCCCTTCCCCCTCCGCCCGCACTCAGTGCGTGACGTAATACGCCTGCCGGGACTTGAACCCGCGGCACGGCCTTGCATGCCGGTCCAGTCTGGAGGTGAGCAGCTCTCTCATTTCCGGGCCACAGGTTGCAAAATGTCGGCGACAGTGAAGAGGGCGGACCCAGGAACGCTGCTGACCGCTTCCAAGCCGTCCTTTTGTTATCACGGTAATGAATCTTACGATTTCAGAAAAGGCCAGGAGTTTCTCTGACAATCGATGGTTCCGCGCCCACCAGTTTCCGTAACAGACTGACAGACTCTAAACGTGTGGAAAGTTCTAGAAACTTCGGCCGAAACGTCGGTAACCGCTGGTCTCAGAACTCAAAAAGTTTTACCGCCGTGATAACCTAACATCTGAAGAAGAGGCATGGGTGAATTTCGTACCAGAAAGTGTTTTATACGAGGGTACAGGGTCTTTTGAGATCTGTGCCGACGTTTCGGAAGCTCCAGTCTGTACAGAAGGCATGACG
>NW_019060191.1:16812-31565 GCF_000696155.1 Zootermopsis nevadensis
AAATCTTCATACTCATCGCCCTGATGACGGAGGCAGTATGACCTCTGAAACGTTGGTAAACATCGACCAGACTACACAGCGCAACAACCCAGAAGACAGAAATCTTCATACTCTGATGACGGAGGCAGTATGACCTCTGAAACGTTGGTAAACATCGACCAGACTACACAGCGCAACAACCCAGAAGACAGAAATCTTCAGTACGTTTTACCTTTTATGGTTAGAGCAGTGCGCAGTGGTAGTGATTGTCGTTAGTCAGTTGTTTGCCAAGTACGAAGAAAAATGAGTTCTGGATTAAAAAGGCGCTTTTTTCAGTGTGCAAATAGACGGGCACGGAAGGATTGTGACGAGTAACGCTTTAGAGTATAATGATTTAATGACGTTTTGGGAGTGAAGGATTAAAACAATTGAGAATAATTTGTCCACCAGCAGTCATTTTTCTTGAACGAAATGGCGTAAGCAAAGAACGATGTTAAAGTGAATTATCTTACTTCTGATAAACCGTAAAACGCGGGAGATCCATTTGTTTTTAACGGACAGTTAGTAAAAAGGGGTCTGTGCTGCTAATATTGTTTGTCCAACTCAAAAGCAAGCAGACATCATCTTATCGAAAGCCAAAACAGCGAGACGAACAGAAGATTCGTCCGAAAATATTCTCAGTACCTTGAAGTCAAAGTGTTTTGACTTTTTTTTATTTATTCTTTTGAGATGGATGAAATCGCAGATGTCCCACAGACACTGCGCAGTTAGCATTTCCGTCCAATGGGGCTGACGAAAACTTTAAAAAAAAAAATTCAGCGGAACTGACTCTTTTAGTCCCCTTGAAGGACGCTACGAAGGCTGCTGTTGGCACAGAGCTCTGCGAAAGAAGTTATTTTAAAGACGTCAATGAAGAGTTGATACCCCGTCAACAAATCTGCAGAAGGAATTTGACGATTTTCAGAGTGACAACGTGAAATACAAAATTGTATGACTCAGCACGGACTGATATTTACTTTCAAAAGCAGCGTACTGTCCCCTGGGCTACGGGTGGGAAATTCAACAAATGTGTGCACTTATTATCAGTCTTCATTGCCCGAAAGGTTATCATAGGTTTGTTTTTTATATTTCTTTAACGTTTTACAATTATATTAGTGTTCCCTAGGTGGATTATTTGTTTTTATTTATATCTCTTTATTTATTTTGCTCTGTGTTAATATTGTTTATATTTTGGGTTTGCCTGTACTTGGCAGTTATATTTAATACTGTACATATATAAGTTTAGTTAATCTGTTTGTGTACTATTTTTATTATTATTTCATTAGATGATATTTTAAATATTTTAAATATTTTAAATATTTAAATGTTAATTGTAATATTTTAATATTTTAATATTTAATAATAATATTTTATTGTGATTAGACTGATAAAATTTAACAAGTATATTATTTAATTATTATTGTATGTATTATCAGTGTTTGCCTGTTATTGGCTTTTTACTGTTGGCAAATACGTAAATAAATTAATTGAATTTAATTTAATTTAATTTAATTGAATAATTGGATACATACGTTGAGTAACCTATTACGGGGAACAGTTATTATCCATTAATAATAAAGATTGGAATTGAATTGAGCAAGAATATTTATCTTTATAATATCTTGTACAGTAATAGGTTTTATTAATATTTGTCAAGGATTTTTCCAATTTCTTCTATAGGAATATAATTTGCAGTTGTGTCCATTCTTTCACGGCAGATTTGTTCGATTTTGAAACTGAGAAACTGAAAGAGCTAAAGTTATTAAATATTCACGCGGTTGTTTCGTTTATGAAATTAATTATTAGTCTGCTAAGAGAGAATATGTTTCAAGACGAGTTTATATATAAAAATATTGAAATTAATTCCCCGTTCGTGCCATTATGTGTAAGTCTTATGCTGAACCAACTTTTAAGCAACTCACTTATGTTAAACATTTGTAGCCGTTCACCTCATGCCACAATTGATTAATTGTAATATAATTTTAATATTAGTTTAATTTACTCAGTAATTAGTTTATTTAATTGCTAATATAAATGTAGTAGTTATTTCATATTAATTTATAGTTTATTCATTTGTTTTATGCAAATTTGGAGATTTAGTAATTTTTGTGTAATTCGGCGTGATTATTCAAATTGTAGTTGGTTTTGGTGAGTTCAGTTAATAGTTAACACACGTGGACAGAAATACCATTTGGTAATGTGAAGAAAAGGACAACTATTTCTTTTGTAAAAGATGCAAACATTTTCGCTTTGCTGTTAAATTTCTTTTGTTAAAATTGACTCTGATACTTAATTGGTGTTATTTGTTATATAAGTGTAGCTAGTTTTTGCGAACGCCCACAAAACTGGATTAATAACGGATATGGAACGTCGTAATGAGAACGTTTAAGAAATATTGAGCCTACGCGTGATTCCGACTAAGGACCCCCGCCAAAAAGAACGTTTGTCCTTGATTTAAGAGGTTGGTCTTCATATTCTGAACAAAGAAAAATCTGTGATGTCTTCCTTGTTCTTGATAACTGAGGTGCTTTGCTATTTGGTAAGCTGTCTGTCTTGTTTCCAGTTTTATGCTTTCTGGCATTTCTAAGAGATGGGTGCAAAACTGAGTCACTCAAATGTTGAAATCTATATTAGAAATTTTACATGTCAAAGATGAACCTTGAACATTTTCCCAAGTTCCGGGATTTGCGTATTTGAATACATTTGAGTGACATTACAGGTTACGCTAACGTCATTTGGTCCAAGTACAATTATAGATGATTAATTTGTGTGAACTTGAACGACCAAGACAATACATCAGAACTTTAAGTGTCTTGTATAAGTGCTCCCATTTCCAGTCTAGCCGTTAACACTTTCCTGAGGCAAGATTATGTTTAACCGGCCGTGATAAACACAATCACCACTTGATATAGATGTAAGAATCCACTAGTGACCCAAAAACTTATTCAGTTTATCCCATTTATCCAGTTATCTAGATCCCCAAAATTATTCCCCAAAGTATGAATAAGTTTGCAGTCCAAAAGTTTTAATTAATCCCTTCATCTTAATTTCTATAACTAAGACCAGCTGTAAAAACACATTAACACAGAGGATGGAGAACAGCGATCCTCACTCTTAAGGATATTTGTAGCATGGATACTCTGGGATGTATGTATTTAAAGAAAACTGGGCTGAATTAAACAAAACTCACGAAATATTACGCATGTTCAAAAAATTACGCAAAATGGACTCTGAATGTAGAATTTTCCCAAAGAAACGGATTTGTGAATAATTTTTGTTTCACTAAATGGAAAAGCTTTGTTTTTAATTTATAGTCAAAGCCGCTTGGCAGCTTTGAAAGAATGTCGACAACGTACATTAGAAAATCCTTGATATCGACTGCAGTCGGCATGAAACTTTATCACAGACAAACACTCAATTCTGTAGTAAACAGAAAGTAAATATTTCATTGATGTGGGCGGATCGATACTTGAAAAATACATTACAACATTGATTTCGAAATAATGTCAAATGGAACGTATTATTCCGGAAACTGAAGATTAGTGTGAACAATAAGTGTTGCAATGCTGTTGGAGAACTGACAAGGATTTTTACCGACGTTTCGGAGGTCATACTGTCTCCGTCATCAGAGTATGAAGATTTCTGTCTTCTGGGTTGTTGCGCTGTGTAGTCTGGTCGATATTTACCAACGTTTCAGAGGTCATACTGCCTCCGTCGTCAGAGCATGAAGATTTCTGTCTTCTGGGTTGTTGCGCTGTGTAGTCTGGTCGATATTTACCAACGTTTCAGAGGTCATACTGCCTCCGTCGTCAGAGCATGAAGATTTCTGTCTTCTGGGTTGTTGCGCTGTGTAGTCTGGTCGATATTTACCAACGTTTCAGAGGTCATACTGCCTCCGTCGTCAGAGCATGAAGATTTCTGTCTTCTGGGTTGTTGCGCTGTGTAGTCTGGTCGATATTTACCAACGTTTCAGAGGTCATACTGCCTCCGTCGTCAGAGCATGAAGATTTCTGTCTTCTGGGTTGTTGCGCTGTGTAGTCTGGTCGATATTTACCAACGTTTCAGAGGTCATACTGCCTCCGTCGTCAGAGCATGAAGATTTCTGTCTTCTGGGTTGTTGCGCTGTGTAGTCTGGTCGATATTTACCAACGTTTCAGAGGTCATACTGCCTCCGTCGTCAGAGCATGAAGATTTCTGTCTTCTGGGTTGTTGCGCTGTGTAGTCTGGTCGATATTTACCAACGTTTCAGAGGTCATACTGCCTCCGTCGTCAGAGCATGAAGATTTCTGTCTTCTGGGTTGTTGCGCTGTGTAGTCTGGTCGATATTTACCAACGTTTCAGAGGTCATACTGCCTCCGTCGTCAGAGCATGAAGATTTCTGTCTTCTGGGTTGTTGCGCTGTGTAGTCTGGTCGATATTTACCAACGTTTCAGAGGTCATACTGCCTCCGTCGTCAGAGCATGAAGATTTCTGTCTTCTGGGTTGTTGCGCTGTGTAGTCTGGTCGATATTTACCAACGTTTCAGAGGTCATACTGCCTCCGTCGTCAGAGCATGAAGATTTCTGTCTTCTGGGTTGTTGCGCTGTGTAGTCTGGTCGATATTTACCAACGTTTCAGAGGTCATACTGCCTCCGTCGTCAGAGCATGAAGATTTCTGTCTTCTGGGTTGTTGCGCTGTGTAGTCTGGTCGATATTTACCAACGTTTCAGAGGTCATACTGCCTCCGTCGTCAGAGCATGAAGATTTCTGTCTTCTGGGTTGTTGCGCTGTGTAGTCTGGTCGATATTTACCAACGTTTCAGAGGTCATACTGCCTCCGTCGTCAGAGCATGAAGATTTCTGTCTTCTGGGTTGTTGCGCTGTGTAGTCTGGTCGATATTTACCAACGTTTCAGAGGTCATACTGCCTCCGTCGTCAGAGCATGAAGATTTCTGTCTTCTGGGTTGTTGCGCTGTGTAGTCTGGTCGATATTTACCAACGTTTCAGAGGTCATACTGCCTCCGTCGTCAGAGCATGAAGATTTCTGTCTTCTGGGTTGTTGCGCTGTGTAGTCTGGTCGATATTTACCAACGTTTCAGAGGTCATACTGCCTCCGTCGTCAGAGCATGAAGATTTCTGTCTTCTGGGTTGTTGCGCTGTGTAGTCTGGTCGATATTTACCAACGTTTCAGAGGTCATACTGCCTCCGTCATCAGGGCGATATGTTAGTTAGTTAGTTATGGTCACACGTTTGCATATCACATTAGGAAGTAAAGGTTTTGTAAGAAACTGTTTCGTTTGCATAATTAATTTTCATGACGGTACGACATTTCCTGAGACCGTTTTTGGACAATCTCATTGTGAGTTGTAGTACAGCGTTTATTAAAGTTGTGTAATTATTATTTCTTATGTTCCATCATTGGCTTCTTACAACAGATGGAAGCATTGATTTTTGTGATCTTTTTTACCTGTGCTATTTGTACAGACGGAAATAAAAAAAAAAGACTGACGCAGAAAGGAAGTCAATTGTTTCGTTAATGAGTGGAAGATTAGTTGGGGTCTGGCACAGACACGAGTACTGAGAAAATGTGTCATTTGTGTGTCGTATGACTTGCTTAACGAATGTCTTGGAAATTAAGTAATGCGTAAATGCAGACGACCCTTGTAACATATACGCCTACTTCAGATTTTCTGGTCCAGATTACCAAGTTTCCAGAATATAAAAGGTTTTTTTGTGTTGGAAGAATTACTCTGGTGTAACATCGCTTGAAGATAAAGAGAGATAAGTGTTCTGTTTGTCGTTACGGGTTAACGGCTACAGATCGTGTCTTTTTCCCCAGCGGTTTCGAGAATCACAGAAAAATTGAGAATAAAATGACAGCCTATCATTCCAGATCATTAACACAATGTCGGAAAATTTTGTGGTTTTGTCCGTTTCTGTGGAAACGACATTGGCCCTGGGCGATCGAAAATAAGGAGGATTCTGAGGAGAATATTCTCATGAATCGAAGAGCAGTTAACAGGAGGATGCCTTATGTGGAGATTCAACATGGCCGTTCCTCACTGACTGAATCTAACAGGATTAGCACTGTGGAGGAGATAAGAGATGCGTGCAGAGTTAACTAGAAAGAACTGAAAGTTAGGTATCAGTCGGGAGACGCATGCACAAAGTACGGGAGGATTGCAGAGAAAAGGGGCTTGCAGGAATAGATTGGATTCAGATGTTTAAGGACCAAATGATCGCACTTTGTGAGTCTTCGGTTGGATACAACAGTGGCATATCAGTTGTCAAGTCTTTTTATGTCCAGGCCATTGTAACCTCGTCAGAATACCGAGGGAAGAACAGAATACAACGTTACTTAAAATTTTTCTTTAGATATTTTTAACAAAATAAGAGGTACAAATATGTATTGCACAGACAGGAACGTAATTAATTTTGTGCACGTGTGTGTTTATGATATGGAATGCAACATTTCGGACGAATCAGTTCAAATTATATATTAAACATAGCATGGTCTAGTGGTTGGTACTCCTATTTTGTGATGAGGACTCCCCCAGATTCAGATCGAAGCCCGAAGATCGGCTATCCTGATATTTACGTAGTTTTCCTCTATCCAGGCAACTGCCGACATGACTTTAGTTAGATCGCGACTTATTCACTAATGATCCTATCACTCGAAGCCATATGATCAAAGTAATACTGAAAGCGTAATTCAATGAACCAGGAATCAATAATATACATTATTACCTTTTCCGTTATGAATTGTGTCACACGGGGGTCAAAAGCCTTACCTGAGTAAACAGTCATCGTCACGTTCAGATAAAGCACGTGGGTCCTAAGTGATTAACCAACGGCAGATTGCGAAGGATAAGACAGTTTCAGCGACTGACTGACTGGCCCCCGATTCTCATTCAGACGGCCAAGTTGCTAGTTTTGCTAAGAACTGAGTGGTCATCTATTGCTAAGGATCACACCTGGCCGTGCGTCGAACGTATTTCATAGACTGTATTATTATTATTATTATTATTATTTTAGTGTTCTGTCTGACGACAGGTCCATATGAACAGGATCCTTCCATCCTTTTCTCGGACTGGGACCTGTTCATATACGTTCTTGGCAGATGATCCAGAAGTGGTTTGCCATTCCCTTCTTCTGTATGACATTGTCCTTACATATTCCAAACGTCTCTCCTATGAGATTCTTAAATTCCCTAAATTCTCCATTCATCGTACCTGTTCTCCTGACAGACTGACTCCTTTGTTATTTCAGTTAAAAGTTAGTATAACACCGCTGTTGATGCTGAAATATTTGTGAAATAGTTTAACTTTGAAGACAAAAGTATAGATGGAGGACGACAATATTAAAAAGAAAGTGGAATGTTTTTGTTCTTCGAATACTAAATAAACGAATTACGTTTACTAGCCACCATATATAGTTTAATTATTCCATTTTTTCTCTTTAACTCATTAAATAATACGTCACTCGTGAAAGAAGTGATTTTCTAGGACAGTATATAAAAGGGGTTGCCAACCGTATCTTCGGAGAATGGCTACTAGAAGAAGGTTTTTATTAATGTAACGTGTACAGTATGGATGTACCGAGAAAATAATGATATGAATTCAGATAACTAATTTATAAGTAGCTTTACACCCTCTGTTGTCACATCAAGACATTTTTTTTTCTTCAAAACGTTGCCTTGGTTACGTAAAATGCTAAAAAGTTGTTGCTTTAGAAAATGTTATTTTGTCTGGCTCATTTAAACGTGGGTATTGTACTGCTACGTGCCCTGGTTGCCTACCTTTCCTGCTCTCCCCCTCTTCAGAGTGGGAGTGACGGGGAAGCGGCCTTTTGATTGGTCAGAGCGTTCATGTGAAAACGCGGCGCGGACGCTAAGCCATTCAGTTCCTTCTGGACGGCTGGTGACAGTGCATACGATGATTGCTTCGGAGATAAGTCCCAAGACTCGAAACAGCAGCCAGGTCAGGATCGTGGACGTCGATCCCCCGCCACCCAGAGGTAAGGAAGGCATTTCATATTCAAGACAGGCTCTCTCGTTGCCAGCGATGGTCTCGATGACGTTGATAGAATAAGAGTTTTTAAAAGCGTGTGACGATTATAGAACCAAGACGTTCATTGTCTGAGGTAAGGGCGCGTATAATCTTTCGCAAAAGCTGAGTGGAATGTTTAGTGCTGTTCACCGTCTGAGGCGACGCACTGAGCTGACTGACCTTGCTATTGTTTCAGCCTCGCCACGTTTCTAGGTTAGAATTTCTGGGTGAAGCTTAGAAATTAATATCCGTGCACTCGCATGCGCGTAACTTACAGACTTTAATTACGTTTTACGTTGCGTTGCTGAAATCATCCGTGGACGTGTTGTACCCCGAACTGGCCGGCTCGTAATTCCTGCGGTCAGAAACTTGGTATCAGGTTAAAGGTCGTGTAACCGGTACCCCGAAATAGTTCGTTTGTTCAAAGCCTTGTACACAACATAAAATAATTTTATATGTTAAGAATTATGCGTTTAAATAGATCATTCTGTTGTTGACATGGCTCCAGTCGTGAAAAATCTTTAACTGCTAATAAGGTTTTAGACGTGTTTGGTATTTTCGAAGATCGAGGAAATTTATGTTACAAATTGTAATCTGAAAACACGAGCAAGTTTATTGCACGTTAAATTACTAGAACACGTAGCATATAGGATTTACATAATACCAACTACAAATCCCTCTGTAAAAAGCAGACTCAAATTCTTTGCAACTGATACAACAAAAGAGTGCGATGTGTGGAGAAACTTTGAGAATTCCACACCTTTTAAATGTGATGTAGAAGAAGTTTCATATCTTACCGACGTGTTATTTGAACGAATCTCGTGTCACCAGGAGAATCTGAGGTTTCCACAGCGACGAGAATGAAAAAACTACCATCTTCTGGAATTTCCCCATTCCTGGACTCTTGACAGAAATTGACAGACGTTTCAGAGGAGCCTATTGCCCTCCATCGTCGCCCTGAAGGTAACCGTCGTGATGTCTGTCATTTTTAATTCATGAAATGCGTTCACGAAAATATTCCATTAAAGAGAAACGAGAAAAATGCAACGGAAACCGAAATTATATCGGGAATTAGAACTGATATTTGCGTTGTATGATTTGAGGTTTTCACAGGAGTGAGTATGAAGATTTCTGTCTTCTGGGTTGTTGCGCTGTGTAGTCTGGTTGATGTTAGCCAACGTTTCAGAGGTCATACTGCCTCCGTCATCAGAGTATGAAGATTTATGTCTTCTGGGTTGTTGCGCTGTGTAGTCTGGTAGATGTTAACCAACGTTTCAGAGGTCATACTGCCTCCATCATCAGGGCGATGAAACTCAGTAGCTTTGGTCATAAAACATGCGACGCTCGGACGTACTGTTAACAAAGTTTCCATTTCGTGTTCACTTAAGCAATACACGGAAGCAGCTTTCAATATTATTCTTATCCTGACAAGTCAACGAGAAAGCTGACCACTTTGTGACACATTTACCAGATAGGTGTTCCACTGTGTAATTTAAAGCAAGTGTCTCCGGGAAACATAAATATCGGTTTTAAGATGCGTCACTGTGTTCATAAACCAACCAACTGTAATTTACGTATTAATTAGCTCGTTTATACTTTTCATCTTGGCTTTACTTAACACTTGTATACTCCATGGAACCAAGTCCTTCCTGAGAAGCCATCAGTCACTCAGCAACTCGAGAAATTCCAAAATCTTTATGGAACTTGGAGGTTCATTACGATGTTCACAAGAGCCCACCACTGGTCCTTATCCTGAGCCAGATGAATCCAGTCCATATCACCCTATCCTATTTATGTTCGATCCTATGTAACATTTTCCTTCCATCCAGATCTAGGTCTTCATAGTGGTCACTTTCCTTCTGGTTTGCCCACCAAAACCCATATATGAATTCTCTTCTATACCATGCAGGCTACATGCCCTGCCCATCTCATCCTCCTTGCCTTGACCAATATAATTATATTCATCACTCTTGGGTCCAAATATTATCATCAGCATCTTGTTCGCAAACACCCTCAGTCTACGTTCCTCCCTTAGAGTCAGTGACCAAGTTTCACTTCCATATGAAACTACAGGCAAAATTATAATCGTGTATATTTTAATCTTTGAGTTTTAGACAGCAGACGAGAAGATTCTGAACTGAATGGTAAAAAACATTACCCGAATTTAATCGGAACTTTGCCACATTTTCAAAGGATTAATTAGCTATCTTTACGTTACAATTTTATAGTGACATGACATTAACATACACTTAATTTTCTCTGTGTTTACTTCTAGACAAACTTATTTACTAGCTTCAATTAGTGCTTCTGTGTTATTCTTTATGGTATTTACGTTATCCTCCAATATAATTACATCATCAGCACAGACCACAAGCTGACGCGTCCGATCCAATTTCAGTCCCACACAGTTTTCTCTAACCTCCCTAATGGCGTATTCTACAACAAAGTTGAAAAACAATGGCGGTAAAGCTTTCCTTGTTTCAGACCATTCTGAATAGGAAACGTGTCTGACAAATATTTACCTACACGTTTTAATAAGCCTGACCTGTGTACCAAAGTCGATGAGAATATTATACAGTACTTTCCTTCTAAATGAATCATAGGCTTTAATGGAGTTTATGAATATTTTAAGTTTTAAGCTTATTTTTATGGTGATTAAATGGAGGAGTTTGCTTTGAACCGAACATATGGAAAGAACATGATCGTATGACTGGAAAATTTTGAGTAAGTAGACCACTTGGCTGGTCAGGTACAGAAAGTATAATTTGAAATTATATTAATGAAATATGATTGGGCGTGGGATGTAATTAGATGGAAATGAAGATTTGTCGTAAATAAGTTTTGAGGTTTTCACGGCGGTGAGTATGAAGACTTCTGTCTTCTGGGTTGTTGCGCTGTGTAGTCTGGTCGATGTTTACCAACGTTTCAGAGGTCATACTGCCTCCGTTGTCAGAGTGTGAAGATTTCTGTCTTCTGGGTTGTTGCGCTGTGTAGTCTGGGCGATGTTTACCAACGTTTCAGAGGTCATACTGCCTCCGTCATCAGAGTATGAAGATTTCTGTCTTCTGGGTTGTTGCGCTGTGTAGTCTGGGCGATGTTTACCAACGTTTCAGAGGTCATACTGCCTCCGTCATCAGAGTATGAAGATTTCTGTCTTCTGGGTTGTTGCGCTGTGTAGTCTGGGCGATGTTTACCAACGTTTCAGAGGTCATACTGCCTCCGTCATCAGAGTATGAAGATTTCTGTCTTCTGGGTTGTATAGCGCCGTGTAGTCAGGTAGAAGTTTACCAACGTTTCAGAGGTCCTTGCTGTTTCCATCATCAGGGCGATCATCTTATACATTACAAAATCAACGTAAATATGATGACATTTTGGATTTACGCGTATTGGTGATTGAAATCCACCAGATGCCCCAGTGTGTGTATTAGTAGCAGCTGTACTAAGCGGTTCATGGCTGCAGCAGAATTACAGCGGGTTTTTCGTAAAAAGTAAGCTTGCCTTGATTTCAGAGACAAACCCGATGAACTGAAGCATTCTGAAACTGATATGGCATCAGTCATTAAGGGCGAACCCGGAAATCTGTGCGATGCGTCGTACAAAGTGAGGCGAAGTTCGTATGATTGCAGCAAATCTCATCATAAGACACAGTCACTTGAAAGTTATCACATTCTACAGTTTCGAGACGAATGGAAAGATGAGTTGCAGGATCGAATGCGGATTAATTAAACGGATTAAAAGCTGCTAAGGAGTTTCATGAATCCGATGACTTAGAGGCATTTATTTGTCGCATTTGTGAGATAAATAACTTATCCAGAAGTCATGCTGAATAGGAAATTCTAACGCGCAAACCTGTGCCTGTAGGAAAAGACATTTCTAGCCTGTTGTTAATTTTCACGGCTGAAAGAGGCTCGATCGATGGTTGGGAAAACTCTTTTACTGCTCATGTTACTGATTGAACCAGAAGGTATTAGGAATCAGTGACTGATTCATTCATCTTCACACACTTATTGGAAAAAAAACATTCCGTTTGGACAGAAAACGGTGTTAGACGAGACTGTGAAGATTTTAAATCAAAGTAAAGTTTACACTGTATGCAGGAAGACAACAATTTTGATCAGGTTAAATAAATATCATTCATTTACAGTGAGAACCTTTGTAAACGTCAGAGTACTGTAAAGACGAATAGTTTGAGACAGTTCTACCATGAAGCTGTAGAGTTGTTTTCTTGATATGTGCAACGGATGTGAGAAACTTTGTGCAGTTCTTGTACGAGGTGCGATCGGAAAGTTTCAAGACTGCGCCTATAAAAACCCGTACACTTATCTCAGGTATTAAATTCATCCATCACCCTCGAAGTAGTTCCCCTGGGAGTGAACACAACGATCCCAGCGCCGCTGCCAAGCCTGGAAGCATCCCTGGAAATCTTTCTTTGTCAGCCTGTCAAGCACCATCTGCGATTCTGCCTGAATCTCTTCTATCGTCTCAAATCTCATTCCCTTTAGCTGAATTTTAAGATCTTTGAGCTCCTGACAAACGAGAAGTCGATTCTGCTTCTGGTCCTCAGAGAGGATGCGTCGCATGTGGAGTTCTTCCTTTAGAATCAGCTGACAGGTCCCAACAATGTCGCACAAGTCGTTGATGGTACGACGTCGATCTTCGTAACATTTTCGGGCGTTGTGCTCGAAGATGGTCGTCCAGAATGCTCGTCATCATCGACAGGGGTTCGGCCATTTTTAAAACGTGAATGCCCCACAAAAGTTTGTGCACGACCCATTTCGAAGTATTTCCCCAAATGCTTGCTTTAGCATTTCATAGGTTTCCGTAGCCGTTTTGGCGAGTCTTTGGCAACATTTGATGCACACGCCATTCCGAAATCGCAGGAGGGTCGGTGTAATGCACTACCAAACCGCCCGTAACTAAGAAACAAATGCTAATTCGATGATGCCGGCTGGCACACTGATTCACTATGAATGTAGGCCGCACCCCCTAGCGGCAGAAGCTCGTACTACGTCCGGTTCGCCCTCTATTGACACAGTCTTGAAACTTTCCGATTGCACCTCGTATAATTGTTTTGGAAAGAAAACAAATCTCGTAACCATGGTGACGTGGGCGTGTCTCTGAGTACGAGACAAACAGCTCACAGAGAACTTGACTAATTAGTTGAGATTATAATAAAGTGGAAGGATTTATTAGGTTTTATTGAGACTCGGGTTTTTCTGTCCTTGTCGCTGATAAGATACTGCAATATAATGCATAAGATACTTTTGGAATTAAGTCGGCTTAGGATAAAAGAATTACCAGCGTCTAATTATTATCCTGAAGGGATCAAGGATTTGTCTGCGTATGAAAGGCGGGATCCATCGACCGCATTCAGGCACAGAGTTAAATTAAAACCAGACTGTCATTGAATGTACTACTGTGTACTTATCATCCTGTTAATTCACTGTGACCTCTGTTCTACGCGTGGAGGGAGTAATGATGATTCTGGGGAACTTTACTGATGATGCATCACGCTTGTGCTGAAAGTCCCCTGACGAATTATTCATGACCTCTCTCATTTGGCTGGTCACGTACACACTGGCCACTGAAGAAAATATATTTTAATATTTTCCGTCAAATCACAATTTTAATAAGATAATAAAACATTTAAAATATCATTTCACGTTCTAGATGTCTTCCGCTAGACACGTCATGTCTCTATCAACTCATCATCGGTATGTTTTATTAAATTAATTTTATTTTATTTTACTTAAACATTCTACTATTTATTTAATTCCATCATTTTGTTTTCTATATTACTCCATATTTATTAATATTTTCTTTAAATCATTGCTTTACAGACTAATATTGAACATCAGATGAACCACGCTATATAAAAAACAATACCTTCGTTCTAATATATAAGAGTAATCTGATAAGAACATTTCAATAAACTGCATAACATTGTAAATGATTGTAATTCGAGTTTTAAATTTACCAATCTAATTTATACCTGAGGACGGTTAAATATAACCGAAACATGTCGTAAGAGAACGTTCCAATTTGTAAATCGATCATTCGATGCGGAACGTGAAATGATATTTTAAATATTTTATATTTTATTATCTTATTAAAATTGTGATTTGACGGAAAATATTAAAATATAAAAAATTAAATCAGAAATGATTCTTCGTTGGATAGGATGGGCTTTTGAGAAAAGGTGATTCAAAAATATGATTAATATCACTGAAACACATTCACAGTAACAAAGAAGTAAGGAGAAACATGTCATAACGTCTGCTGAAATGAGCTGCCGACACCAAGGATTAATATTAAGAGTCCAGTTAAGAGGACAGAGTAGTCAGATGGTTTTAATCCGTGATATTTGAGGCTCTGACGGTAGGGAGTATGAAAATGGCGGTTTTATCAGATTTAGCGCCGTGTTGTGTGGTCAGTGTCACCTGATTATTTCGTGCTACGTCCTAGAAGGCAGAAATGTTAGCTCTTAACTCACTTTTTTTTTTATTTGTAGTGTTCTGTCTGACGACAGGTCCATATGAAGAGGATCCTTCCATCCTTTTCTCGGACTGGGACCTGTTCATATACGTTCTTGGCAGATGATCCAGAAGTGGTTTGCCATTGCCTTCTTCTGTGTGTGAATGGAGTAATTGTGGGGATGCCACGGAGGAAAACTCCGTGTTGCCTAGACCACGGCCTCGCCCAACACAAG
>NW_019060191.1:78809-91238 GCF_000696155.1 Zootermopsis nevadensis
ATTACCTTAAAACTATGATGGCTGATGGTCTTGAAGGGGGGATAATTTTGGCTGGAGACCTCCATGATTGTGATTTAGCCGTATTTTTACTGACAGCTTCGGGTGACCTGAGCATTATTACACCACTTGGTTGGCACAAATGCTTTCCTAGTTGCTAAACTGAGGAATTACCCTCATCAGCTAACTTTGAGTCGAAGGTTTCAGAAAGTGTCTTATCAGAAAATCTTCGCCTAATTTGTGAGGAATAAGAAATTAAATTTGACCCTTATATAAATTAAAATTGATTCCCAATCAATGGAATTAGATAAAATCTTCAAGTGAAGTTGCTGGAAATTCAAATGCGTGTGTATTGGAAGAGCCTCTGTCGTCTGGCGAGGATGGTGGGATTAAGCTGAAGGCGCTCGAAGAAGGCCTCGTCCCAGTGGGAGAACTCCAGAATTGATTCACTGACCTACATAACCCTGAGTTGCAGTAAGTAGTTCGACACTATCAACTCTTGGCAGAAATACGTTAGTCGGCACAATCTTTAAAGTAAACAAGTTATGAATGGGGTTTGTTGATTATCAGGGATCCGCCAAGTGGCCGTGGCGCCAATTTGTAGCTCTTTGTAAGGAAAGACGGTCGTATGACGTCATAATGTACTTGAGTCCGTCAAGTACTCGGGGGGTCCACTGAATTTCTAGAGAGGAGGCACTCAGTGTCGGTGTTCGTTTTTTATTCTTTGCGTGTGAACTGAAGCCGGTGGAAAGGAAAATCGGCCACACTGACCTAGACACTTGGTACTAATAAAATGCTCTTCATATTTTGTAATTTTTTTTTAAACATGGGTAATCAGTAGATGAAACAGAGTTCGGGAGATTAAACGTAATTGAGAAAGAATTAAGACCCCAAGAAGACGAACGTAAAGGAGAAACGAAGTTTTTTTTTAACTCGTCTCTCTGAGAATAAGGAATAATATTCACATTATTGTGTTGTTGCTTACGTCGCGTGTCCTGCGTCTCAGACAAAGGAATGTGAGAAAAGTTTTGAACCGCGTGAACGTCTCTCTCTCTCTCTCTCTCTCTCTCTCTCCCCTTGGAGCCAAATCACGTTGCAACTCGTTCGTTCTCAAATTCAAAAAAACAGTTGAAGGTCCGAGCGAGATGAGGCATGTAATTGTAGCTTCCAACACGGGCGTCGCTGTGTACTGTCGGTCACATGACATTAAACGTTGACCAGACAATTGCGCACAGAAAGACGCTCACTGTCATAAATGCTCACACGAAAATTACCCACACGGAAAAATGCTCACATGGACGAATGCCCACATTCACAATACTATAAGTAATCAGAAGCGTTAACTGGTTACCGTAGTAAACCGACGTTTCGGGAACAAACCCTGAAGATGGGGGACAGAGTTTGTTCCCGAAACGTCGGTTTACTACGATAACAATCAGCCGCGTTAACTGGTTATCCTAGTAAACCGACGTTTCGGGAACAAATTCAATAAAATCTTCTCGGGTAATCAGCCGCGTTAAATTTTTACCGCAGTAAACCGACATTTCGGGAACGTATTCAATAACATTTCACCTGTCCTGGAATTTTTTTTCTCGTCATTTAGATTGCAGTGGCGTGAAGATCTCTCACTCAGTATATCGTGAACTTTGAACTTTGCACTTTGAAGCTAGTGAAACAACAGGCTGTAATAATTTATGGCTGGAATATTCCGTCTTCACCTGACATTCGCTGTGACTACAGTTCAGGTTAATGCGTCCTTGAGTGTTCACTGTTTACAGTACATGTTATGCGTTATATGCATAAAATATTACCCGATTCTTTCATCTTACGAAACACTCGAGGGAGTTTGTTGACATTTAGTATTTGGTGTATAAACTGTTCTGGGGAAGTTTTATTTTGATCCCTATTGATTTAATATGGCTCATACTTAAATGACGCAACCCAGCAGACATCCATTTTCAGACTTATCACCGTGACAACCACGGATCCTATGTATTATTGAAAACGGACTTACTCTCTGGGGAATCGTCTTAGGATTTCTAATTTGAGTTATTTATTGAAGTACCTACGTATCTGAACTCCTCTGTTGTTTCTCATGTGTAATAGGAATTTTTAGACCGTATCAGATGCGTGAGTTGTTGACTTCACCCACAATTCCATGTCATGAAAAGTTAAATTGAGGTTATGAGTTCGTATGCTCACTTCTAGTTCGAGAACGGATAAACCGATTTGCACGAAATTTGGCATACTTATTCCTTGAAACCAGGAAGATAACAAAGGAAGGTTAAAAACACTGGGAAATGTCCTGGGTTCGAGTCCAGGTGAAGGCGTTTGCTGTTGCTTGGAAAGAACGGAATTGTTTCGGCGAGAAAATTTCAAAAATGAGGTCACAGACGCCAAGAACTGTCTTGAGTTCGAAGGAAATTGTCGAATTTCACACTCTGGGCACTCCCGGCGGTGCCCGAATTTATAACTTGTGTTGGGCAAGGCCGTGGTCTAGGCAACACGGAGTTTTCCTCCGTGGCATCCCAACAATTACTCCATTCACACACAGAAGAAGGCAATGGCAAACCACTTCTGGATCATCTGCCAAGAACGTATATGAACAGGTCCCAGTCCGAGAAAAGGATGGAAGGATCCTGTTCATATGGACCTGTCGTCAGACAGAACACTAATAATAAAAAGCACTTTGGGCTTGTGCGCAAATGGGCACGCTATCGAATCACATGGCCCTTTCAGATTTATTTTCTGTTATTATTTTACAGTGCACCGGGAATTGTGGGAACGGAAGTTGCATATTTTTCGAAAAGGCGTAACTTTTAGCATACGTCATTTCCGGACACTGTATTAAGTGTCGCTAGTGTTACTCCCACCTCACAGATCTGTGCGTCCGCCATATTGGAATTACAGTTTCTTGGAAATTAAAAATGTCGAGTTTCTGATAGTTTCCAGTGTCGAATCGCCCATACAGATTCAATCAGAGTTCTTCCAGTGATTCTCGAGTAACAAACCCAAAACTGCGATACGAAGGCTACAGAAGGAGACGAGAGTTTCGTCTAATTGCAAACAAAGGCCGAGTAAACGGACTGTCTGGCATGTCTTATGTCTCATGTCAGAGAAATACACTGTTCACAACAAAGATAAATGAGTTTGAAAGATAAATATAAACACACAAGTTAAATGTTATAGTTCAGCGGCTGTCAAAGTTCATATACAAGTGAGCGGAGGATAGAAGTAGATTTCTAACCTCAAACGTGACGTTTCTGAGGAAGGAAAATGGAAGAACGCACGAGGATGCTAAAACATAATCCGTAACAGAAGTAGGCCATTGTTAGAATGCAACTTCTAACTACGATACGTCTTCTGCTATTCATAAACAATGATGTCGGGTTCGAATCCCGCTTTGAACTCTTCATCCACAATAGTTCACCACTACATGGACCTGACGAAATGAACAAAGAACTTTCGTGGTGGGAGGAGAACCGGAGTCGATTTAGTTGTCCCTTATAATAGATATTCCGGAAAAAATATAACATTTGTCAAGGTGATTACTTTGTAGGACGTGAAATAGTAACATGGCGACCGGCCAAAATCTCTTTTTAACTTTCGGTTCTGTGCCTGTAGCTAATGAACGACGGACTAGGGAATTTGCCAATTACAAACACAGTGAAAGACGTATTTATTATCACGTGTGCAGTGCGGAGAGTAAATAGATAGCTTCCGCTCTCATTACTTATGTTACTTCCTGTCGTAGCTTAACGCCTGAGTTTTCCATGCACGAAACGAGTGGACGTAAGCGCTGCGTTGCATCATGGGAGTTGTCTGTGGCACAAACTCAGTTCTGTCTTCGTCGGGAACCATCCGCCATTTGCTGTAACATTACTACAATTTCTTCATTTACGCTGATCGGTTTAAAGCGATTGAAGAATATGTACCATTTCTTCACTTAATATCGTTTTGGTTTCATATTTAACGTGGCTACGCGGTCGTGGCGAGGACAGTAAATATCCATAAAAATGTTAGCGAGTTCAACTTTCGTTTTATGGAACGAATTGCTGTGTAAACGACTTGCTACTGGCATTGTAGCTAGCATGCTTCGAACTCTCACTGGCGCGACTGGATATAGCAAAGTATCCCAGCGATCGTCACTGATCGAACGTAGCGAGTGTTCAAGCTTCGAGCTTGCTAGCTCTCGGGATTAAGGCTTTGACCGGGATGTTCTTTTGTTAAATCTTATGTGGTACCGCCTGATTCGACTTCTAATGGTTAAGTGAAGTGTTTTCTTCGCGGTACGGTCTGGATTCGTAAATATTATGAAGACGAGCTTCGGCTTCAAAGGGTTAACCAGCTGATTTTCGTAATGGTGAGGTGTAGTGTTTTCTTCGCGGTACGGACTGAATTCATAAATAATATTCGGCACGGAAACTGGTTATGCGGTTTTACCTAGACAAATTCTGAACACAGTTTCTCCACACACAAAGCTATGTACTTGCTGCAAAGGTATAAAGATCTCCGTGTGAATGTTACCTTTGGGGACAGCCCGAACCTGTCAGCTAACGTTAGCAATATGAAAGAGCGAAATGACCTTCAAAATCCTCAAGGCTTTCTAGCTGGTGTGTTGATGGAAACTCTCATTTTACACTGACTTGGCATTTCTTATATTTCAGGGTCGCTCTTAGAATCCCAATTATCTCTATTTGTATACTTTTGTTTATGTGCAGATTTTGTTAGACTACGATAAAACCATTTCAATTAACGAATATTGTAGAGTAGGATTCTTGGAAATTTATACATTTTTTAAGTTCCGCGTTCGAGTGGTGACATTCCACCTTGACAGTGACACTGTGTCACTCCGTAGTCGACAGTATAGTGACAAGATTTGTCACTCACTTTCCGAGTTTTATTTTGCTGTTTCTAAACCCGAGGCACGCGACCTCCTACGGCACGAAGCATTCTGAACGAAAGAGTAGTAGTATAAAATGAAGAAGTTTGTTACTAATTGCATAATTTTTACTTTTGACTAATCGTTTTTAACATTCTCGTTATACTTGTTTTTACAGCACCAGTAGTAATAGTAATTATGACGTAGTACAAGGAGAGTAACAAACAAACAAACACGCAATCTGCACTTCTAGGACGCGCCAAATTGTGTTTTAATTCTCTGTAGGTTTCAAGACTTGTGTAAGGGACTACTTGCTTAATATTGCACTCTACTGACAGATGGCAGCAGCGGTTTGTTTCCGCTAACATTGAGACGTGATCGAAGAAGTTCCCTTATACGAGATCTCATTCTTCGCATGGAAGACGTTAAATTACGTAAGAAATAGTCACCTGCAGCTTTGTAAGAGTCTGAGCAGGTGCGAGTTGCACGTCCGCGATTAAGTGCATATCGCGTGATGTCACGACAGACGATATGGAAATGGATCTTGGAGAAATCTGGTGTGGAGATGTGAACTGAAGCTTTGGTGGACACGAAACACGGAGGCGGCCATTTCGATTCCACAGAGGCTGAGTAAATATCATACAGGAAGACGAAGGTAATGCGTCGTATGTTCTTAATAAAGCACCACTCGAGTGGATGGAGGCCACTGCTCAGTTTCGGGCTCCGGCCGCTTTAAACCTGAAGGACCTTTAATTTTCAAGTTTTTTTTTTAAAAAATTATCATCGAAACCGAATTTTTCGCGCGAAAGGTGTAAAGTATTTTGATGAAATCTGTAAATGTTTAAAGCGATGAGACAAGAATTTTCCTCGTTTAACTTTTTTGTGTTCGAGAAAATTAATCATGTTCAAGGACGCTACTGCGCACTTGTGTGCGACAAAGCGCTTCGAGTGTCTTGAAGCTTTTATCAAAAATCTGGTTCCCCGATCTTAATATTGACCTGATATGGCATGAACACTGACAAACCTGAGTCATTAGGAATTAATCTCTAGGTCATGGCGCTGGCTGCTTGGGCCTACGACCTTGAATTCGCAGTCATGCGCAGGTCTTAACATTTACATCTGTGATCCCCAACCGGGGATCCGCGGACCACCGACAATCCGTCAGTTCTAGTCAGCCTCTGGCGGAATTTTCCCGTTTCTCAGTCTTAGGTCTAGTGGTGAGGATGTCATGTGAAGATATAATGAAAAAAGCGACCGAATATTAACAGCTGTTTCATTGTCTCGCTAATGTCAATGCATATAGCGATCACTGTGACGCCGCCAACGAAAATATATATTTATAACTAACTACAGGGTGGTAGGAAGTAAGTAGGCATTAAATAATCGCTTTGCATTCGAAATATAGAGGTTATAACCATTTCTCAATGCCTACTTACTTCCCACCCACCCTGTAGATGGATTATCGACCCCGAAGGTTCATCACCGAACTACCCAAAGCCCTCCACCTGTCACTGTCTTGAGCCAGCAAAATCCAATCTCCTTCAACTCGTCTCTCCCATAGATTCCGCCTGACATTATCCTCCCATCTACGTCTAGGTCTCCCCAGGGGTCTCTTCCCCTCAGGCTTCCCAAATAGTGGACCCAACCAACCAGATGGCTTACAAGGGCCTGTCTAAACTCGTCGGATTATGTCATGCTACGTACGGAGCCAATCCTTGTCCGTTTCAGGAATCGAATGCGGGATGTTACGGATTTAAACAGTGACTTACTGTTTTACATAGATACTCCACTTAATGCAAGTGGATTAAGTAAGAAATTTAAGTTAAAAGCAGATCCATAACGAATTAAATTGTTGATAATAAGCAAATTTTTGACACGTCGCCACTGATTTACAAAACTTTACGGAAATAAACTCCATAGAGCAGGGTTTTTTTGAGAATCTACTAGTGTCTTTACAAGTCAGAAAGATTCCTCGCCTTTATGGAACCAGAAGGTTCATTACCGTGTTTACAACAGTTTGATACTGGTCTCCAACCTAAGCCAGATTAATCCACATCACGGATTCTGTTTGATTTAATCACCTTTGGGTATGTATATTGAGGCGTGTTCAAATTATGAAGCTCCTCGTTGTTCGGTTTCAAATATCGAATTGTGATAATTTTAAATCCAGTTTTCTAGATCCATCGTACAGTACGTCGAATATTATTCCAAAATTAATATAACTAACTAACTAGATGGCTTACGGAACCCGAAGGTTCATCACCGAATTCACCAAAGCCCTCCACCGGACCCTGTCCTGGGCCAACAAAATCCAGTCTCCTTCGACTCCTATCTCCCGTAGATCCCGCCTGAGATTATCCTCCCATCTACGTCTAGGTCTCCCCAGCGGTCTCTTCCCCTCAGGGTTCCCAACCAATACCCAGTGCACACATCTTGGCCTATCCATGCGCGCTACATGCCCAGCCCATCTTATTCTTCTCGACTTAATCACCCTGACAATATTGGGGGAGGAGTACAGATTTCTAAGCTCATCATTATGCAGTTTTCTTAAGACCCCATCGTCTTCTCTCCGTGTTTCCACATCTAGGAAGGTTACAATTTTACAGGTAGCTACAATGATTAAGAAACTGAGGCTCGTTCACATGTTCCACAGCCTACAATTAAGAACTGTGGCCGGATGAAGCTGGTTTTATCCTACGCATTGTTTGAATCTTGAAATGTCTCACCAGAGGCTATCATGAGTGGCCGATGTCGAGATGAAACTTCAGGAAGACGGACGCGGGTGTTGGGATGGGGTCACTGAATTTGTAGCGACTGTAAACACGACCCTCAGCGCCGTCGCCATAATTTCAGTCTCCGTTATCGGAGAGTGACGACGTCCAGTTTCGGTTGGCTAGCTGGCTTCTTGCAGGACTGCGTGGTTCAGTTAATGTTGAGCGTATAAACAATTGTTTTCTCGAAATAAATGTTCGTAAAGAATGACAGATCCGCTGTAATTGCTTTGAACCAGTTAGCTGTGTTTCACGAACGTCCGTGTGAACTTCATGCAAAGAAAAGTCACTACGTCGTTTTCTGCAACCAATAACATTAGTAATATTTGCGCATGTGTCAGATGACGGTCGTGTGACTTTTCTTGAAGCATTTTAGGTAGAAAGTACCTTCACGAGTGAAGCAGGCACGTAACTAGTTTTCTTTCTTCAGTATCGCACTAAATACGAGGTGCGATCGGAAAGTTTCTAGACTGCGCCTATAAAAACCCGTACACTTATCTCAGGTATTAAATTCATCCATTACCCTCGAAGTAGTTCCCCTGGGAGTGAACACAACGATCCCAGCGCCGCTGCCAAGCCTGGAAGCATCCCTGGAAATCTTTCTTTGTCAGCCTGTCAAGCACCATCTGCGATTCTGCCTGAATCTCTTCTATCGCCTCAAATCTCCTTCCCTTTAGCTGCTTCCCTTTAGCTGACTTTTCATCTTTGGGAAGAGGAAGAAGTCACACGGGGCTTAGAAAGGAAGTTGGGGTCGGTTCTTGCAAGATCTTTGAGCTCCTGACAAACGAGAAGTCGATTCTGCTTCTGGTCCTCAGACAGGATGCGTCGCCTGTGGAGTTCTTCCTTTAGAATCAGCTGACAGGTCCCTTAGCCTATCCCAACAATGTCGCACAAGTCGTTGATGGTACGACGTCGATCTTCGTAACATTTTCGGGCGTTGTGCTCGAAGATGGTCGTCCAGAACGCTCGTCATCATCGACAGAGGTTCGGCCATTTTTAAAACGTGAATGCCACACAAAAGTTTGTGCACGACCCATTGCGGATTCTCCAAATGCTTGCTTTAGCATTTCATATGTTTCCGTAGCCGTTTTGGCGAGTCTTTGGCAAAATTTGATACACACGCCATTCCGAAATCGCAGGAGGGTCTGTGTAATGCACTACCAAAACGCCCATAACTAAGAAACAAATGCTAATTCGATAATGCCGGCTGGCACACTGAATCACTATGAATGTAGGCCGCACCCCCTAGCGGCAGAAGCTCGTACTACATCCGGTTCGCCCTCTATTGACACAGTCTTGAAACTTTCCGATCGCACCTCGTAACTCACCTTCGTCTACAGTTGATTCCTTTTCTTATGAAACGTGACCTTCGCTGGGACACACAACAGCCAATCACAATAGCGGGGTAGGTACAGCCTTCGGTCGTCCAGCCCGTAAGCACATTGACTTGTTTGCCAGCGCGTCGAGTCAGGTCGGACGCGCGTCCTGGCACGTATTGTACACAGTTTTTAAGGCAGCTCATATGTGAACTTTGAGTTAAGGGTCGATCTTACTTCACGGACGCGCGCTCGGAAAGAAATCTCCATGTGCGTTCTTGTCCGCACGTGTTTGTGGGCCCCTCCCCTCCTTTAAGAGCTGACACGAACTGACGGTTTTTATGTAGGCGAGACAACGTGTGAGTTGTAACACAGCGATGATGTCCAATCAGAGCATATAAAGTGGAGATTATAATTAAATTGGCGCAACTTGTTTTGATGTAAAATAAGATTCGTCAAATGTGAGTGCTTCCGGACATGACGTCTGTTACCACATTAATATCTCTTGGTAACATTAAAAGGTAATTAGGACGTGTTAAAATCCTTGCGATAAGCTTTGGACGAGTCGTATCAACTAATGGGTGGAATTAATTCTGAATCGATACAAACCAGTGGATCTAATCTTTGACAGATGAATACGAACTCCATGGTAGATGTGATTCTGGTAATGAGGAGGTTGATAATTCGTACTCTTACCAGACTTTCGTCTTCAGCGTTTGGCACTTTTGGGGGCATTTGGTAGGACTCGTTTGTCGGGGTATCGGCCCGTACTAACACAGGATAAAAGAACACCAAAATAGCGTTAGAACATACGTCTATGTCTCTAGTAAGGTTAGAACTCACGACCTTAGTGTTTGAGGAGCCATGACCTCACACACCTTAGACCGCGCGGTCTCTGTGAGTAGAACCTAACCTTCGGGGATAGATGTAGGGATAAGACCAGGTAGATGGCAAAATATTCAGATTTATTTGAAAGAAATCTGATGGCTCAGGGTAAGGTCCATTGACAGGCTGCTGTGAACACGATAATTAAATTAGGATTTGACAAAACGCGGGAAATTTATTGACTAGCTGAACGTCTCAAGAAGAATTGTCCCGTGAATTTAATTCGCTTGCCTTACCTAATGCTCTCCTTGATATACAGGGTGATTGAAAAAGGACTTTACAACTTTAAAAGTGTATAGAAATTTATTGAGAAGGCTTACAGAATCGGTTGAGGTGTCATTTTGTAGCAAAACGAATCAAGTTTTACCTCAAACAGTCGTTTTAGTTCGATGTGATTGTCATTGGTAATACCTGAAATCAATTTCTTGCCAAACACGATCCAGCATATCCGGTGTCACTTCTGCAACTGCGGCGGTGATTCGAGCTTTGAGCTCAGTGAGATTGGCAGGTAAGGGTGGAACATACACACGATCTTTAATGAAACCCCATAAGAAAAAATCGAGAGGTGTCAAATCTGGAGAACGAGGTGGCCATGCTATCGACCCTGTTCGACCAATCCACCGACCTGGGAAACGGTTATTGAGGAAATCCCGGACTTCTGTGAGGTACTGAGGTGGTGCGCCGTCTTGCTGGAAGTGAATGCGTCCTTCTTGGTCATCTTCGTCTAACTGTGGTATGAGAAAATTTTACGAGCCATTTTCAAATGCACTGCCGCTTGCGCTCGCGGTGTCGGAATTCGGTACTACAGCACAACATGAGTCAAAATTGATTTGTTTTTCTACAAAATGACACCTCAACCGATTCTGTAAGCCTTCTGAATAAATTTCTATACACACTCAAAGTTGTAAAGTCCTTTTTGAATCACCTTGTATAACACTGGCCAAAATTTTGAAATATAAGATTTTAAAAATTGGACACATCGATTGTGGAAAGTAAGTTGAATACTCTGCAAACTCCGCGATTGATGTATTCGATATCTGTGGGAAACTTCCATTGATCCGTGATTTGTGAGTTTATAGTGAGCAGTCATATATTCGAGAGGCGTTTGAAGGAAGAATTGAATCACATTCTGAGGCCTCGTTGTCTTGAACCCACGTATTTCGTTCGCCAGGTTGGCAAGGACGAAGGCTTAACCCTTGGTCTTGTCCGTATTCTAAGAATAAAATCTATGCCACGTGCGAGCAAATATGATTAGCGAGAGTTAAACGTCATCGGACACTTATTTTCGTACAAATACTTATTATACCAACGACGCTAATTTGTCTGGTTGGAACAGACATTTACCATAATACATAAAGTAGAAACTCAAATTTGTTTATAAGTAAGCGTAGGTCAAACCCACGAACTAGACTTTTGCAGCAAAGTCGTAATACAGGGTGTCCTGTTACAGACTCCAGACTCTCCGAAGCTGTATTTTAATGACCAATAAAGATACATACCGGCATTTGACGTAGAAATGTAGGTTATCTCAAAGAATTTTGATAGTAAATGGGCTCCCTTACTGACAATGGCAGGTATCCGGCCGAAATTCGATTTTGAACAAATACGTCACAGCGTCTCTGGTGCAGCTGCAGTGATCCGGTGTCTGGCTTCCTCCACGTTGTCCACGTGTCCAGTAGACCCACTCACTGTGCCCTTAACATAACCCAACAGCAAGAAATAGAGAGGCGTCAAATCAGGAGACTTCGGCGGTCATGGGATCGAGCCTCCACGTCCAATCTACCGAGCGATGTTGCAGTAATGGGGAGGAGGACCGTCATGCAGAGAAAGTTCAACTCCTTCCTCCAAGTGCGGGAAGGCGTAGATGCCTAGCATGTCAGGGTAGGTAATGGCCTCAGAAGTCCGATGATTTTGTTGTGGAGCAAGGCACACCAGACAATGATTTTCGCAGTCGTGATCGTTCTGGGCAATTTCTCTGGGATTCTCCTTTCCACATACCGTGCCTGTTTACCACAGCTCTCGGCTGCATTGTCTACGGACTTTTCGAGCCTCGTGAAAAGGAGAAATGCCCTTTGGACTTGAACAACAGACTCAAGCCAGTTTCGTCAGAGTACGCACTCTGCTGTGCTATGCTGAGTCACTTTCGGCCTGTGGTACTGATGGTACCGTTCACGTGGCGCATGGACGGTGCTACGCATGCGCAAAAGAACCGTGCCAACTCGGCAACATCAACAAACAGATATGAGATCCATGATGACTTTTGAATAACACTAAATCCTAGAAATTGTTCGCATATTTTATCATATCGCTTGCTTGTTGTGTTGTATGGGCGTTAAACGTGGTCTGATGCTCTGAGAGATGAACATTATATGTTTATCCCTCAAAGAAATATAGGGGAATATTTATGCAACAGAATTTCAGGAGATTTTCGTGGCGGGCAGTCCGAAGATGGCTTCCTTCTGGGTTGTTGCGCTGTGTAGTCTGGTCGATGTTTACCAACGTTTCAGAGGTCATACTGCCTCCGTCATCAGAGTATGAAGATTTCTGTCTTCTGGGTTGTTGCGCTGTGTAGTCTGGT
>NW_019060191.1:99045-111772 GCF_000696155.1 Zootermopsis nevadensis
AAATGTCTATAGTGTATCTAAATCTAATATGGGGATATATAATTTTATATGTGGCCCGCGGAGTTATGATGCATTTCCAAAGTGGCCCGAAAGATCATTTGGGTTGGCCACCCCTGGTCTAGGACTACGCGCTCTTCTGGAAGTCTTCTGGAAGTCTTCTGGACAATTCTGTGCCCAATTATGCAAACACGGAGATCGTAAATATTCTCAGGGTTTTGTGTGTGTATCTGCAAAGGAAATGCTTCTGTGCCATTCTGAACGTACTTTTATGACTCGCCATTGTATATTTTTTGGACGCCCTTAAAGAATCATTTCCCCAAAGAAGATCACTTTTCCAACGACTTATCGTTTAGGAAGAACCTTTTTTTTACACATCAGCGTCATTTGGGGTAATTTTATCCCACAAATTCATTTCTGAGGCGTGGGCCTTGTGTCGCTTGGTCGCTGGGACCGTGGGTTCGAATCCCACTCAAGGTAGAGGCCTTGCGACGGGCCGGTGCCTCGTCCAAGGAGTCCTACCGAATGTCCATAGATCAAGCCAACTAAAAAGTTGGATGGGCAAGCCTGCGAACACCCACCCCACGGCTTTTGCTGTAGACCTCATCAGTATGAGATGTGCGGAGAGACAGACGGACGCGACAACCGAATTGCATGCTCTCTGCTCAAGGAAATCATAAAATCTTCTTTTAATATCGTAGAAAGAGGTAGGTCGAAGGCGTATTAGGTCTAGTTTCGTACAGAAATCAGTATATTTTTCGGAGTAATTGAACAGTCACGCAGAATCAGTCTTCTAAGATTTTAATCGACTTGACGTCATTATGGTTTATCGTGATCGAGTCATTGCGGTGTATCCATGCGTTGAGGAAATGCAGTTATGAAATGTAGGCCAGGCCAAAATGCAGTCAAAGGTTTGTTTTAAACCGTTGCTATTCGTTTCATGTCCTGACAATTGTTGATGGTCAATGACTGATTGACCTTTAACCACCTTATCAATGTCTAAAGATGACAGCCTTCTGGGATATTCGACTGAAGAGGCCTGTTGCCCTGATTCAGTTATAATTCTACAAGCTCCGACAGTCAATTCCATACCAGAATGCACATAATGTCCTCACGAGTTCCTTGCAACGTGCATTTGCCTAGTTTGATAGTCCCCGCTTTGACCACGAGATTGCAGCACCGGTAAGTCTACCTCGCGATTTTTTTCCATCCATCATTTTGTCATCACCGCTCGTAGGATATTCAAATTTCATCAAAATCCATCCAGCGGTTCTCGAGTTAAATCGACCGGTCAGATGGACGGAGGGACAGACATGATCAGGCAAAAATGCGTTTTCGCTATGCACTTTGTGCAGAGAACGCATTGAAATAAATATATGATTCACGCGTATTGTATTTGGTGGCAAGATTGTAATATAGGCCAAAGTTAACATGCCTATGTGCATTTTTTGGTATAAAATATAATAGTAATATGTATTGTAAATACGAACGTAACATTATACTTTGAGGCCGTTATTGTGTTTAGATACCGGTAATTGATTTTATGAACTCATCACTGAAGGCGGAGACACTACGAATGACGAATAAAGTTCATCAGCAACGGGTTTAAACAAGATGGAACCGGTTCTTTCAAAGTTAATGTCTGGTATGCACATAACAAGAAACTGTTGGTACATTTACAAAGAAAGATGTAATAATTTCGCGCATAACACCCAGCACATACGGTCATCTAGTCAATACTGGCAGCGTTGCGTAACTTACAGCGAGCGGATACGACGGAGATAAGCAGACTGAGGTAGCAGTGCCTGTAATAAGTTGTCGCCAGTGGTAGTTGACGGGGGGATACGTAATTCATCTTACGCCACCACGTGGTCGAGACAGTGTTACAGAGGCAGAAAGGTCTGGTATATAGAGCAATCCAAATGGAAGAACTAAGCTTTATCGCGTTCGAGTAGCATCAGGGTCGCGGCTGGCCGATCTTACGTTCATTTGTGCCGTGTGTGTGCATGAGTTAACAGTGCCATGCGCAAAGTGGCCAGAGAGAGGAATGGGACGAACCTGGGAGCCCACATACCATTACCAACCGACGAAGAAGATATACGACTACCAAAGAAAGGTGCGTCATCATATATTATTGTGTGTTGGAATTAATTATTGTGCTTCTGTGTATAATAATGTAAAAACCTGACAACCACGGACCAATAAATTATTGTAGCCTCATTACGTAGCTAGCATGACTTGAAATTCTTGACACGTGCACCGAGGTAGAGCGCTTGCGCATACTGAGACACACACCGTAACAGTGATGGAAACATGAAAGCATCGTGTTTATATTTTAGTGGCGAAAATCGGGTTATCGTATTTAGTGCTGCCAGTGTTCAGATTCCAGGCCAACTGTAATAATTTTAACAGAATTTATAACATCAAGATAAATTATGAACTTCAACAGAAAATTTAACAAACACGTAGATACACATAATTGTACCCAGTTTCCATTCTGGTATTTTGAAATTTCAGAATTACTGTGTTTTGAAAATGTAATTCAGCTACTGGTATGATTTATAAAAATGCCATTTTATAAAATCTTTCCTGTCTTATGCCTGCTTATAACAGAATCCCGTTTCAGACTGCCTTTTATTTACTTCTGAACTTAATATATTACATTGTTCATAGCACATATATTTGTGATCCAAAGCACAAGTCAGATTGTTAAAATTTTTTAGTTTTATTCCTCCCTGGCTAGGCCTGTTTGTAGTGAGTGTGTTTTATCTGAGCACAGTATGGAATAAAGTTACTACTTTGGCTGGCTAGGCCTGTTTGTACTGAGTGTGTTTCATCTGAGCACAGTATGGAATAAAGTTACATGGATAGTTGCAATGAATATTTGGAAGCAGATTTTTCCATCACCAATGATTTTATACTTTAGATATCACAGTTTAACTGTTCTTTATTTTTGCAATTACACTCAAATTCAACAAACAGCAAACATCACAAAATAACTAAATTTTCCAATAAGGCACCAAAATGTCTGACAGCAACGTACCTATAAAATGAAGATGAATGGAATAATAGAGCAAGCACCAGAATATGTACGGCTGGAACAAAGATTTTCAGAGAAAAGACACGCAGACCAAATGCACCTAGAGGTAATCAAATCTAATCTTGTACAGTATGTAATGTAGACCTTATGTTTTTGTTCTTATATTTAATTCATTGTTCTAAACACTGAGAACATAAATGTCAGCATATCCATCTTGATGAGAGGGCCATACCATTTAACCTGTAACCCCCGTCACTTATTATTACAAAAGAGCCGGGGTAGCTCGGTCAGTATAGTGACTGGCTACGGACTGGTCGATTGGGGTTTGGTCTCCTGTGGCGGCAACCACCTATCTAATGGGTGCCAGGGTCCTTTCCTGGGGGTAACACACAGCTGGGGCATGATGTTGACCACTTGCCCCCATCTAGTGCTGAGGTTAAGAATGAGTAGGAGCTATACCTCCTCTCTCCCACCAAGTGCCTATAGTGGGGCAGCTTTACTTTTTTTTTTATACTGAAGTTATAAATAATTTGGGTCATATGGCCTGTGAAATATTGTTTGTGAATAAGTAAAATTTAATAACACGTGGTTTGTGAATTTATAAACAGGTATACCACTGCTCATATTTACCATATGAAATATAAATAGGTAAATTTATCCCTGTAGCTTAACTAATCACCACACCATTTTGAATATGAGGAAGCGGAGGGAGAGCTCCACACATTTTTAACTTCAGCACAATTGGAGTGTATAGTTTGGTTCATACCCCAACTGCGTTACTCCCAAGAAAACAATCCTGTTACACATTGGATATGAGATTCGTGGAACCGAGGTTAGGTCTGGACTTTGCGGCAAAGGGAAGAATCCCGATATATTGGTAAGTGAATCTCACTCATCCAGCCCATAGCTTTACTGACCGATGGCATCTTGGTATTTGAATAACTTCCTGTAGACTGTCTTCATTTAGTGTGTATCAATATTTATAGTTGGTTTAGGTTCTTCTTATGTCATACTTATTTATATAAAAATTAATGAACAGATCAAACTTGAGTTAGTAAAGCACTGGAGGAACACAAATAGATGTACTTGTAAAAATAACTTTTCTTTCAATTAGGGACACATAATACATATTGACTAGTTAAAATCTTAAAAATTAATTTTCTTCATACTCTTGTGTAACATTTCCACAAATATGAAATTAAATGTTGGCAGTTTATGCATGACTAATGGAATTTAATGACCTTCATGATGTTGGTGACATAATTTGTAGGTTAAGAATATAACTAACTTAACTAACTAGATGGCCTCCGGAACCTGAAAGTTAATTGCCGAATTAACCGAAGCCCTCCACCTTAGAGGCCAACAAAATCGAGTCTCCTTCAACTTCTATCTCCAAAAGAGATTAAGGATATAAATAACACAAGTACATTTACAGGAAAACAAATAAGTTGATGTGGAAGTAAATATAGATAAAATTTAATGATGTTGGAAAACCAGTAATAAATAATTTAAGAATGTTTTCAGTTTTAACTATCTGGGAAAAATACCGTGAGTCATAGAAATTAGGTCCATGATGGAGTAGTGAGTAGATTAAATTCAGCACATTTGTTAGAACTAAGTTCAAATATGATTATCATCTCATCAGTTTTCCAGAACAATGAAGATCAAGATAGGTTTTATTACTACATTATTCAGCCGGTTATTTTGTTAAAAACAACAAATGTAAGTTAGATTTAGTGGGAGTACAGCAAGGGTGGTACTGAACTGGCAGATGATTATGCGTTCTTCTGTGGACATGGGAATGTTGATCATTGCGTACGGACAGGCTTTTTTATGCATTCTTGTTCTCCTATGGCTCTCTGGTCCGTATTCGGTCCATGGGCTCCTGAATTCTCCTCTTCCATTCGGTCCTCTGTTAGGTCCATCTGTCCGAGACTGATTGAGGTTTCGAAACATCTTCCTTTTTATGTTGCAAGGTTGTTAGCCTTGTGACCAACCCCCAACCTGGAGGACCAAGGTACCTGTCTTAGTCTGACCTCTCCCCCTCGACCAATCTGGCTAGGGAGGCCCTACCAGTAGCTCTTGGGGTCACTGAGGTACTCGAGCCCCACCACCACGACAAATCGCAGCAGTTGAACCGGAATTTCTGATTATGAAAATGTAACCTTTTTCTTAACATTCTTTAATTTTATGCACTTCTGAGTTTCACAGCACAATGAACAGAAAATGCCCTGACCTTCTTTTTTCTTGCATCATGGATTTTAATAGACACTAAAGATGCTGTGTAACTTAATTATATGTTTCGTAACAGTTCGAAGTATTGTATTTGATAAGAAATTGGGCCGCAGTTGTATAGAAATAATTAAAAGCTTTTAGATAAGTGGTGATCACATTTCATTTTTAAGTCTGGCCACAAGGCAGTACAGTCGGGGCAGTTATTTTGTTAACAGCGCCTATTTTCTTGACTTGCCGAATGTAATATTGTATTACAACGTGGTATCGTGTTGGTAAATATGCTGCATTAACTTAGACAAGGCTAGCTTTCAAATTATTCACTGTCAACACAACCTGTCTTAATCTGAAATTGCTAAATGACCTCCATTTATTACTGCAGATTAAAACCATGCTTAAAATACTGATGATACAATTTCAGTGAAAAATGCTGTGGTTAGCAGCCTGGAAGTAGGCGTACAGTAAATTATATAATATATTTTTGGTTTAAGAACTAAATCCACATACAGTCATTTTGTTCACACTGTTATTGGTTGAATAAATGGGATTTAGCATTATCATTAGTAACTTCAGTATGAAAGAAAAATCTAGCCAGTATGCAACCGATAGCTGGTCCTCCAGGTTGGGGGTTGGTCGGACCGATAGCTGGTCCTCCAGGTTAGGGGTTGGTCGCAAGGCTAACAACCTTGCACCGTAAAAAGGAAGATATTTTGAAACCTCGATCAAAGCCTCAGACAGAATGGACCTATCAGAGGACCGAATGGAAGAGGAGAATTGAGGAGGTCATGGACCGAATACGGACCGGAGAGCCATAGAAGAAACAAAGACTGATAGCAAACCTAAACTACTGCATAAAACACACCTTTTGAACAATTCCATACAAACTATAAACATATAATAATGTATTCTGAGAAGTGATGAAGTAAAATAATTCAGGATTGAAGTAAAGTACTATATGAGCTGAAAATAATGAACACAAAGGCATGATAACATGAACCCAGCATATGGTCCATAGTCCATGTGCTGTCAGTGATCCCATGAACCTGATGTTGGTTAAGTTCTTCCTTAGTTTCATGCATTCTTGTGTATATGCTTTGAATCACTGTAATCAACCTGTTTATGACGCTGTTCAACTTTTAAGTCACAGCTTATGTTCATTACACACCATAATTTATTGCTCACATGATTAATTTTCTAGCATTTTGCAGTGTTACTGATGGATTTGATGGAAATTAGACTCTTCTGTAATAGAACATTTTATGTAATATAATGCATTAAAAATAGCACTTATGGATTGTAGTCTGATGATGACAAGGAATTTCTAAGCTAGAAAAACAGTCTTTCATTTGAGACAGCAATATTAAGTGGGTGTATCAGTGGCACATGATGCTCTGTGCACTAACCCCAGCTCAGAAATAAATAAATTGAAACATTACAAAGTAATTGAAACATATTTTATATTGTATAAGATTTGAGGTTTTCACACCGGTGAGCTTGAAGATTTCTGTCTTCTGGGTTGTTGCGCTGTGTGGTCTGGTAGATTAATTGTCCTGATGACGGAGGCAGTATGACCTCTGAAACGTTGGTAAACATCGACCAGACTACACAGCGCAACAACCCAGAAGACAGAAATCTTCAAGCTCACCGGTGTGAAAACCTCAAATCTTATACAATATAAAATATGTTTCAATTACTTTGTAATGTTTCAATTTATTTATTTCTGAGCTGGGGTTAGTGCACAGAGCATCATGTGCCACTGATACACCCACTTAATATTGCTGTCTCAAATGAAAGACTGTTTTTCTAGCTTAGAAATTCCTTGTCATCATCAGACTACAATCCATAAGTGCTATTTTTAATGCATTATATTACATAAAATGTTCTATTACAGAAGAGTCTAATTTCCATCAAATCCATCAGTAACACTGCAAAATGCTAGAAAATTAATCATGTGAGCAATAAATTATGGTGTGTAATGAACATAAGCTGTGACTTAAAAGTTGAACAGCGTCATAAACAGGTTGATTACAGTGATTCAAAGCATATACACAAGAATGCATGAAACTAAGGAAGAACTTAACCAACATCAGGTTCATGGGATCACTGACAGCACATGGACTATGGACCATATGCTGGGTTCATGTTATCATGCCTTTGTGTTCATTATTTTCAGCTCATATAGTACTTTACTTCAATCCTGAATTATTTTACTTCATCACTTCTCAGAATACATTATTATATGTTTATAGTTTGTATGGAATTGTTCAAAAGGTGTGTTTTATGCAGTAGTTTAGGTTTGCTATCAGTCACATCTTCTTCTATGGCTCTCCGGTTTAAAGCATAGATTTGCATGGATGGAAGTGAATATTTTATGCACACCAATTAGAATTTAATTTATGTTGTAACAAAATGTTATTTTCTATATAAAATTGAACTCTAATATAAAAACAAGGAGTAGAGAGTAATGGTGAATATATGAATACATGAACCATATATCAGTCTTGCATTAAATGGTTATCAAATGTACCAACTTCTTGAAAAAAAAACAAACTTGTGTTGCATTTAAGATTTACCACACAAGACATTAATTATAGGTCAGAGATAAAAATCATATGAGCAAGTAGGAAACATGAACAGATGTTATATTCATGTTGCTATGGGGGAAAAGACAAGCTGCTTTACTTGCAACTAACTGTCCACTTGTCTGTTGAATAAATACTGAAACAGGGGTTTAAAATTACTCACCAACCCCAGTACATTGCCTCAGCAAATACTGCCGTCTTTACGTCGTGCCCTCAAAAGCCTCAGAAGATAAATTCACTATATAATTTCAAAGGGAGTCCCAGTCAAGCACTACCCATACTAACTGTTATTTACCAACGTCTACGGCCATCCAGTTGTATTGATGATCATGAAATTCACAGATTTAAAGATGCTGGATTTCTGGTCTCAACAAAACATAATTTTCTTGATCTTATAGAAGGTTATACTCCATATCTTATGTTTTGGTGGGGGGGTGGATCGTAAATCTCTTGTACCTATGCTACATTGTGCCACGGTGGTCTATCGGTTAGAACGCTGGCCTTGTAATCCTGGGGTCTCGGGGTCGATTCCCGGCGGTGCCCGAATTTATAACTTGTGTTGGGCAAGGCCGTGGTCTAGGCAATACGGAGTTTTCCTCCGTGGCATCCCAACAGTTACTCCATTCACACACAGAAGAAGGCAATGGCAAACCACTTCTGGATCATCTGCCAAGAACGTATATGAACAGGTCCCAGTCCGAGAAAAGGATGGAAGGATCCTGTTCATATGGACCTGTCGTCAGACAGAACACTAAATAATAATAACCTATGCTACGCCGTCAATGAGTGACATTGCTGTCTTTACAAGGGTGCCAGGGCAGTGCCTGAGCACTCACAAAAGTACAGGGGCACTGCTTGACTCCAGCCCTGATTACATTGTCCTACCATCTTTTATGTTTTTTTTTTTTTTAATTTTCAGCATGTTTTGGTACACGGCATTTTGTTACTTTCATGCTGTTCCTTGGGATGGCAAATGCCTACATAATGCGTACCAACATGTCAGTGGCGATCGTTGCCATGGTGAACCATACAGCCTTGCCCAGAGATGACACTGTTTTAGACGATGAATGTGATTCTGACAACAGCTCAAACAGTTGGGTAGCTGAAATGAGTAAACATAGTTCAGAGGTAAGAAAATTGTGATATAGGAAATGGCGTGAATATTTCATTTGTAATATTTATTGTTCTGCGGTGGAAATAACATTTTTCTTTCTGTCACCAATCACTAATCCAGGATTTTCTGTTATTCTTAAGAAGTCAAATTAAACTAGTTTTTAACCATTCACATATTTTACAGGAAATATCTTACTTATAGACAGTGGAACTTCTGAATTTGTTTCATTTTTGAGGATTTAACCATTCACATATTTTACAGCAAACTTCTGAATTTGTTTCATTTTTGAGGTTAGGGAAGTCTGTCCCACCCCTTCTAGATGGTTAAAGGTAACGACTTGTGTTTTTTCAGCAGCAGACAGAATGTTGCAATGGAACATAGAAGAAGGTTTTTTTTTAAAAAAAATAAAACCTGCATGGTAATGGTTAATGAAGTTATCGTCTTGCTGGTTTTCTTGAAAATATTCTACAGTCGTATTTTTTGTAAGATGATTCAGTGATAATATTTGGAAGTACATGTATGATGGTTTTATCACCTGAAGATAGTGTTCAATGAATATGTTTTCTTTTTCCAGACAATAAATTTTCAGATATGCTGATCTCAGTTCCAGACCAAGAAGTCCATATGTTCTTGTTCCAGAAATCGTCAGATACAGGCACATTCGTGTGGGACGCAAAACTGCAAGGTTATATCCTTAGCAGCTTCTTCTACGGTTATGTCCTAACACAGATACCATTTGGAATCATGGCAAAGAAATATGGAGCCAAATACTTCTTGGGTGTTGGAATGCTTATCAACTCATTGTTTGGTCTCCTAGTTCCTGTTGGAGCTAATGGTGGCATTGCCTGGCTTATTGTTGTGAGGTTCATTCAGGGGCTCGGTGAGGTAAGTACCGAAATTATTATTATTATGAGAATATGTGCACATTTTCTTGCAAGAATAAATGTAATTTCTGAGGTGATTTGCAGGTTTGGTCTGCGTTCACGTTCTTTTAATCGTCTTTATGCGAGGCGGACCGAACACCTCTGCCAACTATTATTGTTATTGATATTTTTATGGCGGTTTATGAGAAAATTATTGTAGCCATCAATGTTGGTCTTCTCGGATGTAATGCTATGTGGTCTAGTGAGTATGTACCTATAAGTCTGCAGTGTTACAACCTAGAACAGTGGTTCCCAAACCAGGTGGTACTCACCAAAGTGCTACAAATAAAAATTGTTGCAGTGTTTTTTTACTCTGATTATTGTGCTCCAGAGTAGAAATGAAAAATACATGTGTTAAAGCACAGATTATTAGAAACTGTTGTGGCCTCAGATTGTCATTGTGAGTAAAGAAATGGTTTCCTGGTTTATAAAACAGCCTCAAAGTGGTAAGTCTGTCAGTGACTGTAAATCCTGCAGAAGGAAGCCGTCATTCTCCCCATGTTAAAAACTTAAGAGTGAGAAAATATCGTACAGTTTTCTGAGGGTGTAGTTGTCAGTTTGAATACAAGAAATTTATGCAGTCATTAAAAATAGGACAATCATCTCTTGGTAATAAGCTATAAGATTTCTTTGAAAAAACTTGTTAGAGATTCTTGAACAGCCAAGTTGATGAAAACTGCAGTTCACTGTTTCTACAAAAGCACTTGTAGCCATAGTTGAGATCTCATACTTAATTACTGAAAATAAAAAGCTTCATACACAAACATTCCTACCACCAGCAGCCATCAAATTGAATAATGTGTGGTGAAAATCATCCCCAGGCACTTAAAACAGTTTCTCTGACATTAACGAACAACTTCATAGAATAAGTGCAGTCCAAGATGTGCACTTCAGATCAACAGAAGTTGGAGGCTAACTATAGCTCCTTGTGTCTGTCAGACGCTGGGTCGGAGAAAACATTAACGAGCTTTCAAAAAATACATTTTGTGGCTTCTTGTAGAATTGTACATAATTGTGGCCTAAGGTCACATGATGATAAGAATGAGAGGAACAATTTGTCTCACTTCAGCTTGGACGTCTTTCTTGTGTCCTGCTGCTGTATTCATACAGATGCTGATACACTGTGACCAAAAAATATAATCTGAAGTGATAATAGTCATTCACAGTCTCTGTGTGAGTGGTCGATAGAACATGAAATCTTCACCTTTTGAACGCTCTTCTGTTTGCAGTAATGTACGAGGACATGCAGGCAGACCACAAATCGCTTCTATAGCATTTAGAGGTAAGGTGGTTATCAAGAGGTTCTGTTCTTAAATGACCGGTTGAGATGAACAAAAAAATAAAAAATAATGCAGGTTTTTACAGACTCTGATTCTCAGCTTTAGCAACTCTTTTTGGATATATATCATTATTTATCAGATGTAAGCTCAACAGACTAATTCCAAATGAAACAATTTTCCAGCTTTTTGACAAAGTTGTCACATTGATAAAATATGACGCTTTTGAAAATCCTTTGTGAAAATGAAAGCACAGACGTGTTTTTTCATCATGAGTAAGCATCTGCGAGGAAATGATTATGAATTTGAAGAAATTAAACCTCAGATTCTGACCCATCTTACTAATCTTGAGAGCAATTCTAAGAATCACTTTTCAGATCCGTTTCTTGGCATGAATTGACCTGAAACCCATGTACAGCTACAATCAGTGAGTAGGTAACTTACCTTTCCATAAAATCCCAGAAATTCCTGATTGAACTAGCCTGAGTTACAGCCTTTAAAATCTAGCTTGATGCTTTGCCTGTTTACGATTTTTGGATTTGTGTCCAAAATGTATACGTAGAAATCTCACAACTAGTCATTGATGTATTACTAGTCTTTGGCACAGCATATCTTCATGAAAAAAGCTTTTCAGCACTGTCTGCAGTTAAACCATTGTAACTGCCTTCAGCTTGAAAAGTGGCTTCGGAGTTTCTTTATCAACAATCCACCCTGTGGTGAGTCACCTAGTCTCAGATATGTGGCCCATCCTTCAAACTGAGTAAGTACTGTTGAGTGGATTTTTTAATTGTAAAATAGTGTTGGTACATAAAAATATGTTTTGCCTTTCAGTGGTGGTGCCAAAAATAGGCTAGGGAACCACTGACCTAGAAGACCAACATTAACGTCTTCACTGCTGTGAGAACCTCAAACCTCATACAGTGTTATAGCCATTTATAAGGGGCTTTCGAATTTTGCAGTTCTATGCACTACAGTATATGTTGATTTACATGACTCTTTCTCTGTTTTAGGGGCCGATTGTACCGTGCACTCATGCTATGCTGGCTAAATGGATCCCCCCAAATGAGAGAAGTCGTATGGGAGCTTTTGTGTATGCAGGTGAGATAGATCAGGACTTTTATGCTCCTGAAACTGTTCGACTTCATGCTTGAAGCAACAGCTCACACATCAAAATATTTTGTGTTGCAACCCGAAGGCTGTGCGTGATAGTAAGAGTTTCTGTTATCCGAAGAGCCACGTTGGATTGAAAGATTCCACATTCATTTATTTTTAAAAAAGTTTTATGGGGTCTAAATATTTAAATTCCCCTCTCATCAGAGGGTTACATATTCTATGGAACTCTTGGAATGAGGAGAATTTATAGCCAGTTTCTGTTACAGTTGATGTAACTTTATGTTGTGTACTCTTTAAGCTAAGAAGAATATGTGTACATGGCTCAAATCAGTTGACTGTATAATGTACGAGGCGCGTCTTCAAAGTAAGTTTCCCACTCGTCCCACAGCTAGCAAACGTTATATTGCGCGAAGCAACTGTGCGTACGTGATAGAGCAATGACGTAGCAT
>NW_019060191.1:112065-139255 GCF_000696155.1 Zootermopsis nevadensis
GCAATAAATATTTCCATGAAATTGTGTTTTGTTTCTGTAAACGGCCCCAGGGAAACTTACTTTGTGGACGAGCCTCGTATATTATTAGCGCTTTGTTATTTGTGCTTTTGGGCTCAAAATTTTTCTTCTTGATGGTTGCAGGTGCACAGTTTGGAACTGTGATATCATATCCTCTGAGTGGTTTGCTGGCAGAGTATGGTTTTGCAGATGGCTGGCCTTCCATTTTCTATGTATTTGGTATCGTTGGAGCAGTGTGGTCAGTAGCATTCCTTTTCATGGTTGCTGAAGATCCTGATTCTTCAAACACAATTCCTGAAGATGAAAAGAAATATATTACTAATTCACTCTGGGGCACTGCGGGTGTTTCTGTAAGTATAAAAAAATGCCTGCCCATTTAAAATAAGAACCACTCCCTTCCCTGCTTCAATTTCAGATTTTGGGGGAAAAATTTAAAAATCTACATGGTGGTATTAATACATTTTTGTTAAAAACATTGCAATTAACATAAGCATAATGTGCAAATAATATTATTTTCAAATCAAAGCAAGGCAAGTATTAGGGAGTGTTGGTTATGGCGGTGAAGGGGGTGAGTAATGTGGGGTAGATGCTGGGCCCATGAAAGGGGAAAGATTGATGAGCAATGGCTGTTTTGTTGACAGCACCACCATTTTGTCCATGTGCAAGGCAGCTGAGGATCATAAGGTGGTGTAAGGTATCTGTGCTGTGGTTGGAAGCCAGCAAATTGTGATGGTTGAAGGTGTCTGTCCCCACTACAGTGGAGCCGGGTGGAGGACGGACTTCTTGTATGGTTATATAGAGAGGGTCTTTACACACAAAGCTACGCTGATGACTTGGTCTTGATGATAACTGAAAATTCCCAGGTACTTAGAGCTAAATCAAAAGGCTCTGAACATTGTACAAAGTAAGTTCAGGGCTGAGGAGCTATCTGCCATGAAGACGGAAGTTGTGTTCTTCACCAAGAGGAAGAAAGTGGACAGGTTTGTGGAACCTGTTGTACTAAGCAGGATGATACATGCCACAGGGTTGGCAAAGTACCTGAGAGTTATCCTGCATGAGAAGCTGATATGGAGGGAGGATGTGAAACTGAGGGTTAGTCAAGAACTTAGTCGTCATTTTGATTGTGTCATCAGATCCTTGGCAAGACCCCAAGGTCTTAAACTAAAAATTTTACACTCGCATTATGCAGGTATAGTAAGGCCTGTGCTTGCGTATGTGGTAACTGTTAGTAGTCAAGAGTTGGTCTGGCAATGATCAGGGTTGAACTTGGTTGTCTGTGTAAGTGTCACTGGCTCTGTGAGAACAGCTCACGTGGTTCTGCTTGATGTGTCCCTTCCCCGTACTCAGTGGCAGAGGCTGGCTCAGAGGTCTCGTAGTGGTTTGGATGTAGGTCATACACAGATCCTTTCTTGACTAATGGGCTAATGGGGCCACTCTCTTTTTCACATAAGTGCAGGGCAAAATGATACCAGTGATTGCTTTTGGGACTCCCTTTAAAGTTACGTGAATATTGGTTATTATCCTGGCCTATGACCCTTCAGTGTAAAGGGCTAATCTGTGGGCCAAGATGGCTGGCAAGTCATGGGACAGGTGTACGTGGGATGAAACTAGGGAAGAGGTTTTCCTTTTCATTTGGTGTATCAAGTGAGGTATCAAGGGTAACACTTGACTGGGAATGTCAACAGGCATTGTGTGCTCTGGAACAAGGTTATGCTCTTCTGGGACCCTGGGTAATGTGGGTTTTAAGATAATTAGGATGTAGATGCCTTGGCTAGGGAATGATCGAGGAGTCCATTCCTCAGTCTTGAACCAGCAATATGCCATTCAGTGTGGTAAAGAGGAGTGGATGATTTTTTAAGTTTGTTGTTTAAGAATAAACAAATAAACTTTTGTTAAGATGGAAATATTATCCCTTTTTTTTGTATTTTGTTAATAAAAATGTTCTGTTGTGTCTCATCACTATTTAATGTCAGAAATGATGCTCTGAGTATCTCTATTTATAATTTTCTTTTTTTGTTCCAGTCACCGAAGGTTCCTTGGGTGTCTATTGCTAAGTCATTGCCATTCTGGGCAATTCTAATGGCACACATGGGACAAAACTATGGTTATGAAACTCTCATGACAGAGTTACCATCATTCATGAAGCAAGTGCTACATTTCAACCTGAAAGATGTAAGTTCTATTGGAATTCAATCCTGTGGTCTGTCTGACACTGCAGTAACATAACTGTAGTTCTAAGATCTGAATGCCTTACAAAAGCAGCATTGGCCAGTCAATCTTATCAACAGAAACTTTACTACAATATACTGCACTGACCTCACATGTTCAGGGAAATGTGGGAAGCCTGTTACACGTAGTGAGCAAGGCTCAAATTAAGATTTTAGGTTATCACAGCAGTAATTATGAAGATGAGTTATCCTGCATGAGAAGCTGATATGGCGGGAGGATGTGAAACAGAGGGTTAGTCAAGAGCTTTGTCGTCATTTTGATTGTGTCATCAGATCCTTGGCAAGACCCCAAGGTCTTAAACTAAAAATTTTACACTCGCATTATGCAGGTATAGTAAGGCCTGTGCTTGCGTATGTGGTAACTGTTAGTAGTCAAGAGTTGGTCTGGCAATGATCAGGGTTGAACTTGGTTGTCTGTGTAAGTGTCACTGGCTCTGTGAGAACAGCTCACGTGGTTCTGCTTGATGTGTCCCTTCCCCGTACTCAGTGGCAGAGGCTGGCTCAGAGGTCTCGTAGTGGTTTGGATGTAGGTCATACACAGATCCTTTCTTGACTAATGGGCTAATGGGGCCACTCTCTTTTTCACATAAGTGCAGGGCAAAATGATACCAGTGATTGCTTTTGGGACTCCCTTTAAAGTTACGTGAATATTGGTTATTATCCTGGCCTATGACCCTTCAGTGTAAAGGGCTAATCTGTGGGCCAAGATGGCTGGCAAGTCATGGGACAGGTGTACGTGGGATGAAACTAGGGAAGAGGTTTTCCTTTTCATTTGGTGTATCAAGTGAGGTATCAAGGGTAACACTTGACTGGGAATGTCAACAGGCATTGTGTGCTCTGGAACAAGGTTATGCTCTTCTGGGACCCTGGGTAATGTGGGTTTTAAGATAATTAGGATGTAGATGCCTTGGCTAGGGAATGATCGAGGAGTCCATTCCTCAGTCTTGAACCAGCAATATGCCATTCAGTGTGGTAAAGAGGAGTGGATGATTTTTTAAGTTTGTTGTTTAAGAATAAACAAATAAACTTTTGTTAAGATGGAAATATTATCCCTTTTTTTTGTATTTTGTTAATAAAAATGTTCTGTTGTGTCTCATCACTATTTAATGTCAGAAATGATGCTCTGAGTATCTCTATTTATAATTTTCATTTTTTGTTCCACAGTCACCGAAGGTTCCTTGGGTGTCTATTGCTAAGTCATTGCCATTCTGGGCAATTCTAATGGCACACATGGGACAGAACTATGGTTATGAAACTCTCATGACAGAGTTACCATCATTCATGAAGCAAGTGCTACATTTCAACCTGAAAGATGTAAGTTCTATTGGAATTCAATCCTGTGGTCTGTCTGACACTGCAGTAACATAACTGTAGTTCTAAGATCTGAATGCCTTACAAAAGCAGCATTGGCCAGTCAATCTTATCAACAGAAACTTTACTACAATATACTGCACTGACCTCACATGTTCAGGGAAATGTGGGAAGCCTGTTACACGTAGTGAGCAAGGCTCAAATTAAGATTTTAGGTTATCACAGCAGTAATTATGAAGATGACTGCCTTCTGGTATGTTTTTCCAAGTAGTCTGGTAGAAGTTTACTGGTGAAGATTTCCGTCTTCTGGGTTGTTGCGCTGTGTAGTCTGGTCGATGTTAACCAACGTTTCAGAGGTCATACTGCCTCCGTCATCAGGGCGATGAGTATGAAGATTTCTGTCTTCTGGGTTAATCTTCATACTCACCGCTGTGAGAACCTCAAGTCTTACAAGTTTACTGGTCTTTGAGATATGTTTGCTGCCTCCAACATTGCTCTGATGGTGGAGGCAGCAAGCACCCCTGAAATGACCATAAACTTCAAGACTCTAATAATCTGAATAGAGTATGCTACTAACAGAGTTCATTTCATTTTAATTTAATCTCAATGTAAACATTAACACACTGCAACAAATGAATCCCTCCACCCAGGCCGATACCTCATTTGCTAAGCAAAGGCGACTGCACGCATAATGTTAACTTTCATGTGCTTGGAAGGTACAGGATGCCATAATTTGTGGCAACATTGTTGTACTTTAGTAAATATTTTATTTTACTGTGTTGTAGGGATCATATAACTTATATTTCATAATATATGTAAATGCATAAATTTTCCTTAAGACAGAAAACTTGAATATGTACAGTCTGTAGAGTGTGGATCTACAAAAATTAGATAAGTCACTATTTGAGTTTACACACGAACACTTTGTCCATGGTTAGCAGTTAATTTTTAAAGAAGAGTCCACGAACCTTTCTCCAGATTCAGTTTTAACAGAAATGTCTTAAGATGATAAAGTTGCGTCATATTGTGATAAATATATATTTGTTTAAATCTTGTCAGTCTAATCACAATAAAATTCCTATTAAATATTAAAATATTACTATAATTAACATTTAAATATTTAAAATATATTAAATATTTAAATGTTAATTATAGTAATATTTTAATATTTAATAGGAATTTTATTGTGATTAGACTGACAAGATTTAAACAAATATAAACAAATAAACAAAGAAATGTCTTACTTGCCAGCCCTTTCTTTATGTTGACACTTCTTACCTGTTATTCTCAGTTTGCCCGAAGCTTTAAATTCTGTTCTCGCACTGTCCCCAGTACTTGCAGATACGCTACAAAATGCACGAGTTAGTTTCTATACTTGCTTATCTGCTAATTGAGGATTGGTTTTACTTAATTTGTTAAAAATATTTAATGGAAACACTCCAGATGCTTTTCAAAGGCTTTCCACTGATATGCATGTAGTGTGGTGCACTTGGCATCACTGGATTTGCATCTGCAGCAATAAGGATTGAATCTGAACATTAAGGCAAATGTGGTACGCAAAATTCCAGAAAACATTTTTTGGAAAAGATATGTACTTCAAACTGAATTACAGGTTTCTAGGTTTCCACTTGTTTTCTACAATACTGTATCACTATTTTGTTTGATTGTTCACTCTTATATAATCATTCTCTTACCACTCATACTTGTGAACCAGATATAAGGGCCTGTTTACATACAAACATAATTCTTGTTAAGTTGCCGTTACTTTGCAGGAGTGAATAGTTTCTGAAAACTGAACAAAGTTGTGATTATGCGTGACTTATCACAACAGATAAGTCCAGCTGCTTATAGAAAGTACAGTCAAACTCATTGATTACTGGATTGTATTTAAAACATGTATTTGGCCCTACATGTAAAGTGATGGTCTGTGTTGTCTAACTTCGTTAATACATATGGGCACAAAACCCTTTGTATCTGCCAATACAGGATACTCGGCACAGCAGTAAGTATTGAGTTATTGATGAGAATGTTCATAATTCAGTGTTTCTCAACCAGTGAGTCTAGATATACTGTAGTATTTTGAATTACTAGGGCAGAACGCTCCTTTCGGAGCTCCTCGGAGGGGGTGGTCAAGTTTTTAAAAAGCAACCAACCCCTTCTGGGGGGGGGGGGGTTGCGTTTTAAAATCTTGTGTAAGAAACTAAACTAAACCCCCCGAATGGAGGGTTAAAACACTTGACCAACCCCTCCTTCGGGGGGGTTGGTTGCATTTTAAAATCTTGAGTAAGACACTAAACTCGACATTGTTGTGTTCCACAACAATGCCGAGTTTGTTTATAGTTGACATTGTTGATGACGTAATTTATTGACGATGACGAAATCACAAATTTTTATAATAGATAGAAAATGCATTATCGCTCATATAATAATTGTTGTCAAAGTGTTGTAATAGCAATGAAATTTTCTTCAGGCCTTTTTTATCATTTTATTGCCCTGTGCTGTTGTTGATTTGTTAAATTGTTGCTACTTTATATTTCTTCATATTTCTTTCTGTTTTGTCATGTAATGTCTTTCGAGAAAATCCATAATTAATCTTGATATATTACTTGTCTACCTCCCTTGATATGTATTTCTCCAAAAATGTTAATATATTAAATTATTCAGTGATCTGTCAGAAAATCTGAAGGGAAGACATCATATTAAAGAGCTAGGTTTAGATTGGAGGATGTTATTCAAATTCTTGATACACAGAGAGGGTAGGAGGGTGTGGACTGGATTAAACCGGTTCAGGATAGGGAAGAGTGGCATGGTCTTGTGGACACAGTAATGGACTGTTATGTTTCATAAGAGGTGGGAAATTTACTGTTTAGCTGCACAGCTATTAGCTTCTCAAAATTCTCTGCTCCATGGAGTCGGTTATGAACTACACACGCGCACAGTATCGTATCGTGCATGTAGATATCACTGAAGAGTAACATTCTAATTGCTTCTCTCTTTCAGAATGGTCTTCTGTCAGCACTTCCGTACCTGGCCATGTGGCTGTTTTCCATGTTTATAAGTCATGTAGCCGACTGGATGATCTCAAGTCATAGGTTCACCCACACTGTCACAAGAAAAGTTATAAACAGCCTTGGTGAGCCTTCTTTGCATTGTGTTAAACAGTGAATCAAGCATTTTAATAATTGTGGCTTATAATTATTAAGCCCAGTTCTCATTCTTGATTTTGTAAATAAAACTTAAGTTTTATTTGAATTTATTTTGAAAACTTGTCTAAGAAACATTGCCCGTTGGTTACTGTTTGCAATGTTGGACGTGACTCCCTGGTCGTATGTTCACTTCTGAACATCTTTGCATTAGTCTTACCATTTAAATTCTATACTTTCACTTTAAATTATAGTACCATCTCTCATCTTTACTACGCTCCAGATTATGATTTACTTCTCATATTCCATCACTGATCTCTTCCATTTCACTTTAAACTTCTTTAAGTGTAGCCCATCATTAACTTTAGTTGTAGCTCTCCTTCTCATTCCAATTTCTGGCTCAATGCTTGTAAATCTTCTATCAATGAACTCTGGTCTCCAACTTGTTGATTTCTTTGCTTTCTTGAATTCCCCAGTAAGCTCGTCTCATTGCCAATGTCTAAGGACACACACTACCTCTTTCTTCTTCCCAGTTTTTTTACACACACTCCATTTGCTGCCATGTCTGGCATTCCCATTTCGCTTTCCTGTGGAATGTAAGTCGGCATCTACCAGATTGCATGGTGCGATATCGCAGAAGACAGCCATACTCTGCTGTGAGAATCTCAAATCACACTCTCCCTTATAAATACACGCACACTGTGCGGGTTAGTATAGTGATATTATTCTTCTTTCTCATCTCCCATTTTTGCCTTTATATCGTCGGGGTTGATTGCTCGGTCCACCTCCATTCTCTCCATGGAAGCTGTCCGGCCGAGCAATCTTTGTTTCTCTGAATCATATTAAAAACCAAGTGTGGGTGATGGGCCCAATTACTGGTTGCCAGGTTTGGAGGGGCTGCCTCCTAAGCCACCTGGCTGGCCGTCTCTGTGTTGAGGCTGAGGTTGGTCATTTCCTACCATCTCTGTAGTTCTGGTTTTCCCACCAGTACTCGGGTGGCTAATTGCAGTGGCATCCCACTGGGCGATGGGGTCACTACATTCCTACGCCGTTAGTATAGTGATATAATATATAATAATAATACATATACTTGTGAAATTAAAACAGTTTAAATATTGGTGCCTAAAATGATCACCAAACTTCTGTGCGTCTCTTGTTTAAGAAATTAAAGTGATGTAGCTGTTTCACAGACAGGCATCAAAGTATGAACGAGATGTGATTGTTGTATCTTGCAGGTCAGTTTGGGCCAGCAGTGGCGCTGATTGCAGCTTCATACACAGGCTGCAATCCTCCTCTGACCGTTGCACTGCTCACAATTGGTGTTGGTCTAAATGGTGGCATCTACTCAGGATTCAAAGTGAACCATCTGGACATCTCACCACGCTTTGCTGGAATCCTCATGAGTTTCACCAACTGCCTTGCCAACTTTGCCGGTCTCCTTGCCCCCATGGCTGCGGGCTACATTACAGATAAACGGGTAAGTTCAGTGTTGTGCATTGCTTAATAGATGTCTGTAATAACTGTAATTAATGAAGGGTAGAAAAAAGCCACATATGGACAAATACAAAGAAATTAATGACTTAATTTATGATGCCAGCTGTATGCTTACATCGCTTCCAGTTTGGTCTTAGAAAATTTCAAGCGCTTCATTTCTGTTATGGAGTGTACATTCATGTATTTAATACAAATTAGAGACTACCCAAAATTCTGTATATGCTGGCCTTGTAATCCTGGGGTCCCGGGTTAGATTCCCGGCGGTGCCCGAATTTATAACTTGTGTTGGGCAAGGCCGTGGTCTAGGCAACACGGAGTTTTCCTCTGGGGCTTTCCCAGTTTCTCCGTGGCATCCCAACAATTACTCCATTCACACACAGAAGAAGGCAATGGCAAACCACTTCTGGATCATCTGCCAAGAACGTATATGAACAGGGCCCAGTCCGAGAAAAGGATGGAAGGACCCTGTTCATATGGACCTGTCAACAATTACTCCATTCACACACAGAAGAAGGCAATGGCAAACCACTTCTGGATCATCTGCCAAGAACGTATATGAACAGTTCCCAGTCCGAGAAAAGGATGGAAGGATCCTGTTCCTGTAAAGGAGACGGCGTAATAAAGAAGAAGAAAAAGCTGTGTATGTTAGGACTCGTTGACAATAACTTTTGTGATATGTACCTGATTTAGTTAGAACAGCTTATTCTGTACAAGTTATTGAAATTGTGTGAAAATTTATTTAGTGAGGTGCAAATTTCTTATACTGCAGTATTACCAATATAGTAGTGGCATTTATGGTCGTGTTTGTTGTACAGCCCACACAGGCAGCATGGAGAGCAGTATTCCTCATCGCATCAGGCGTCTACATTGTCTGCGCTGGGTTCTACTTGTTATGTAGCTCGGGTGTGAGACAGGCATGGGACAATCCAGATAACGACGAGGTACAAACAAATGGCAAGAGCAAATGTGATGTGGAAAAGGATGGTATGATGCTGCAAACCACAAACTACTGACCTTAGTAAAGATATACAATGCAGTGGTGCAGCTCCGGGCTGTATTGTGGACACTGTTTCAAAACAAGTAATAGTGATACTGTATGACAAGTATTGTAACTGTAACATTATTTCTTGATTTGTTCCTTTCTTCAAAACTTGGAAATTTATTGAGGCTACTTGTTACTGATTTCAAAACAAAGCATAATCTCTGTATACAGTTTTTAGCACTCTGACGTACAGGATGGTTACCACAATTCACATTCTTCTATTCATCATTGTTCTTTAATGTCATTATAAGTGTTAATCCATTTTATATTATTTTATAACCATTATTTCATTGAAGTAGTAATCTCAGTGATTTATTCTCCGAGTAGCAATTGACTTTATGTGTATAATTTTTCACATCTTAATTTAAGTAAAAAACAAAATGTAAAAAAAAAAAATTGCCGCCTGGTATTTTTTGAAAATCAACATCTTTTATCATACTTGTTGTGCATTTAAATCTTAATACTTTTCTTGAAATTGTAACAAGTATACTTTTAAAAAAATTCACCGGTGTCATCGTTTCTCAATACTTCTTATGTGTGCCTAATAAAATGTGGTTCATTATTTAGTGGTACCACATTGTGAAATTTCACAGACCAAACGCCATTGGTTGAGTGGTCAACACTCTTGCTTCATATTTTGGGGGTCCAGAGTTCAAATCGTGGTCTGGGGAATTGACTGAGTTTTGTCATGGTTTTCCTCAGTCCCTCCAGACAAATTCCAGGTTAGTGCCTTAAATTAGGCTTTCTTCCACATCCTTTCCAATTCATTATTCACCATCATCCTCTAATTTGACACTCTATAGTCTGAAATACTGAAAGTCTGTTAAATAAAGTATAAAAAGCACGAGGTATGAAGGTGACTGTCTTCTGTGATGTGCCACGCAATAGAAATTGACTGATGCTTCAGAGTTGCTTTACTGCTTCTATCATGAGGGCAGTGAGTGATCTCATCACTGTGATGATGGAGGATGTAAGGATCTTTAAAACATGTCAGTTTCTGTGAGACAACACAACATAACTTAACATCCCAGAAGTCAGTCATTTTCTTACCATATTATTATAAGTTACGTGTGTATGTATTCATACATGCTTAAACTGCGCATTGTTATTACCATTCATATTTCATTCCTTTCATGTACAGGTAAACCTCGATTTACGCCGGGGATACGTTCCTGGACGAACCGGCGTAAATTCAAACTTTTTTTATAATGTAAATCAGTGGGAAGTCAATGACATGCGTTCCTGGCACCCAAACATTTAAGTTCTTCAAAAATTGACTTCGCCTTATCCGTGATAGCAATTTGAGTCAAGGGAATGTTTTTTCGATTCATGTCATCCACCCATAGCAACAGTAATTTCTCCATTCTTTCTAAAAGTTTACTTCTGCTATAACTCGCTTGTGTTGCACTTACTCTCGTAGCCTTTTGCATTGACTGTTTTATTTTATATGAAGGAGGCAACTTCATACTTCTGCATACATTACGACGGGTTTCACCACCTTCTATTCTACAAATTACGTCCATCTTATCTTCTAACGCAATAAACCTACGCAACTTTTTAGCAACACATTCACTTCTCTTACCGGACATGGTGGCTCTTCTACAATTTATAAATATAAAACAGTTGCTACTGCAGAATAGTGGTCGAACAACAACACAAACACGTTTAGCGCACAGTTTTCAGCATATTCAGTGTGTCAACTAGAAGCGAACTGAGCACATTTTTCCTTACTCCCTTATCAGGCTGAACGCAAATGCTCACGTCACTGTTGCGCAATGTTGGTGGATTTTTAGGAGATTATCACGCAACTACTTAGCAATGAGTGCAGAGGTGACTATTTATAATTTTTATTCAAAATCATCGATGTAAGAATTACGATTTAGTATAAGAATCAGTATGAGAAACATTGTAAAGCGTTATAAATAATAGTAAAAATTTTTTTTTTTACTCTTAGACTTGCTGGTTTCAAAAGCGTTGTTATTCTGAATCGGCGCAAATCGAGGTTTACCTGTGTTTAGTTTAATTGTAACATACTTTTTAGTTCATAGGAAAGTTCAAACAGATCAGTAGTTTTTTTAGGAATGTGTGACTAGCAGGCAAATGAAGTTTTATGATTAAATGATGTTCTGAAAATGTACATTTATATAATAGATAAAAGAAAATTGGTAAAAATGTTGAGAGAGCAAGAGTGTAATGAAATGTGGCACATGCTGATAGAATAACAAAAGAAGACTGAACAATATCTCACCGCTGTTACCACATTTTGTGACTGTTCAGTGTGTAAACATTAATTTGTATTCATATTGTCGTGGTACACGCGTTGAGAAACAGTGGCTTGAGGAAATATATCTGTTACAAAACTACACGACCACACTGGGGTTGTCATATGATACTGCTTCATTAACATCAGAAATGGTTTATGTGTGCTGATGATGTGTTGTATATATCTGTATAAAATGAAGATGGATAGATGTGTGAGTGAGAGAGTAAGAAAATTAATAAAAATCTTGTACTTGATTTCATAACAGAATGTGTGTTACGTGCTTCCAGGAATACGCCTGGAAATGTGTTTTGCAGATCACAAATTTTGGCAGGTATTGAGAAAGATTGTTTGGTTGCACTATTTTAAGAATAACAGAAATTCATTTACTGTGATATAATGTGTAGAAAGAACTGAAGTAATACAACTACTGTGGTTTGTTAGAAGTGACAGTGTGTTATGATATTGTTGCAAGTTGCTAAAATTATTTTTGGTATTACAATATTCAAGGCTCATATTCTGACAACTTGTTTTGTTTCCCATGTCTTATTTTCTGAATCGTTATCAAGGTTCTAATTTAAACCAAAATGGTGAATTTTTCATATACTTTATGCACTATAATACAGCTACAATACAGTATTATATTACGTAAATGACAGTATGAGCTGCGATTGGGTTGCTGGCATGAGATTCCTAGCAAGGATAGAATCTTCTTGTTACCATCATGTTCTGATCAGCAGTGGCGTTCACACAGCCTTTAGTAGCCACTGAACTCCTTCTGTTGGAGTGAAGTGACTGGTGTATGAAACTGACCAATGATCTTCATCTATAATACCAAGGTAAGGTCAAGAATGGACAGTTTCACCTACGACACTACAGTGTAGTCCTTTGGCAAAGGGAAACTTTACATTTACAATATTGTATTTACAGAATTTCTTATTAATTTTTTTAAAATTAATATTTAAATGTTTATTCATGGCTTTGGTAAATTAAAACTATGAAAATCTACAACATTTCTGATAGAATACTGGGACTAGACTTGTAGGAAAATTACAAGTAGGACAGTCTAGACATCGACCAACAGAAGCGATGCCATAAGAAAAAAACTGGAACAGGGTTGCCATCTCAGAATCTTCAGAGGTTGGAGCGTACTTTCTCTGTACTGCACTTTGATATGGCTTAGTAAGTATACATGAGGATGTCATTAATATTACTGAAAAACAACATTTCTGATTTGTGATGGACAGATGTCATTTGTGGATGTTACGTACACAGCATATAATAGACATAAATTTGTTTTCTGTGAAGCTTAACTTTTAATATTTAAACACCTCTCTGTCAGCCAGATTTTAAGTTGGGGATTTAACTAGTAATGATAATAGTGCTGATAAAATATATCTGTGAAGTTATTACTGCTTTACTTTTTTTACTTATTAAGATTTATATATATTTACAATAATATGAATCATCCAGACAAGATTAACAATAAGTATGAGAAGCTTCAATATTCCGAATGACGTATGCTAGATTTTACAATCCGTCAGTTACAGATAAAGACATTACGCTGTTCAAAGGAAGAGATATTTTCAGGCAATACACTCCCAAGAAAAATAACTACAAACTTTGCAATATGATTGGTTACAGTCACAATATGATCTTTTTCTTGGGAAAGGATGACAAAATGCAATGCGCATTGACATCTACCGTAGGAAAATGGAAGGGGCTGGCTATAAACTTCATGTGTACAATTTGTTATCACTGGATTCATCTGAAGAGTTGCACACAAGAGCTATGAAGTGTTGGGGAACTGCCATTAACTGGTAATTAGACACTAAAACTTAAACAGGATGACATATGTACTGGAGTGAGAGGTTTCTTGTCAGCAATAATTTGGAAAAGTAAATAAGATGTGCCTATTGACACGTGCATAAACCAGCAGCAGAAGGCAATTCTGAGATGAATATGGGAGAGCTCATAAACCTGCTACTGTTGAAGACGATTGTTCATACATCTGTTGAATCTAACAATGAATAGTTATTTCATTCCAGAATTCTATGGTGGCAAAACAGAGAACCAAAAATTTCATTTGACTTTAATTCAAAATTTGTTGAAAATAAATGCAAGGGAACCTCAGTCCAAGAGGAAGATCAAACCCTCAAGCCAATAGAATATTTCATCTTGAAGTTCAGTGCCCCAGATGTTGACTACCTGCAGGATCATGTTTATGGTGCTGTTTTCTCTTAGTAAAGAGAAAAGGAGACTACAGATTTTCAGTGCTTGAGGTGCAAAGTTGATTTCCGAAAAGACTTGTTTTTGTATCTTCAATACAAATGAAATTTTGTTATAATGAAAGACACGTACTATAAAGTTAGGTTTATATATTCTGAATTTAATTTAGTTTGGGAATCTATAACATGTTTTGGAAAAAAGAGAATTTGAAATAGAAGAAAAGAATTGTCAATATATTTTCTATCTAGGAATTTCTACAACAGTATTTAAGCACTCTCAGTTTTCTCAGTACTAATACCATTACTAGTTAGCCTGAGCTACAATCCAGCTGGCAGTTCAGTAGCTGAAGAATTTAAATACCCTATACTAAAAAGGTTAATTAGTAATTAGGAGTTGGGTGTGAAGTTCATGCATTTAAATGACTTTCAGGTATTAGGAATACCAATTACATTGAGTACTTTTCCAAATTTTATATATTTTTTGTAAACCATTCTTCTCATTCAAGATACCTTAAAAATAATTAAAAAAATTCTCACAATAAACTATAAATGTTGTACCTTTATTGAATATATGAAAAAGAAAGTAGAAGTAGATTGAAAATATATTACAAACAATTTTACAAAAAGAATCAGGAAAATTAATTCTCAAAAATAAAGCAATATGTCTAATGTATGTAAGCACAAAATGTACATAAGGGTCCAGTGACAAATATCTTTAACTTTTTACTGTAAATGAATATGATTAGTACTGGACCCAGTAATTTGGTAAAGGATGATCTACATGTTACTGGCAGCTGATCTGAAATATAAAAAAATTACGGATTGTAAATATTGCTGTTACATCCATTAACTTTGTTATATAAAGAGAAAAGGAAGGAAACAAAATACATATAGATTCATTTTGCTGGCAGGAAATGCTGATAATAGTTGCGTGTAAAATCCAGCATTAATTCTTGCATACATTCAGGTAATTCCCCAATGCAGACACCAGGTGAACCTCCATATCGGGTGAAAGAAGGTACCACAGTCTCGGGTGGTAGAACAGTGTTATCCTCGATAAAGGAGCAGTCCTTTAGAACACATCTGCGACCCTTCATACAACAAATTACACATTGAAATTAGGACATATACATAAGCATTCTAAAGAAAAGTTTTTGTCTTTGTTCCTAATTACACTCGAACCAGGACTGTCTGTGTCAAAAAGACATCTTTGTCAGCCACAATGCTATTTGCTCAGATCTGCCTAGTCCACAACAAGCTTGCCTCCATGCTTCCACAACTTTAGCAGTAGCAGTAGCAGCAGTAACAGTGGTAGTAATTGTAGTGGGTTTTTAAAAATGCATCAACTACTACAGATTACGTCTTGACTGTGAAATGATACCAAGAAAGCAAAAAAGTTGTCTCAGAAGAATCTTCATTTACCAAGATTTCCACATAAGATTCTTCTGACAGAGAATCAGAAGATGAGATGAATAGTACTATCAACCCAACTCGGCAAAATGAAGTCATTCTTCAAGGTGAATTTTGGCTAACACAAGTTCAAGGGGGAAAAAAGGCAATGCACCTTCATGTTTCAGAAGTAAAGTACCTGAAAAGACTTACTTCAACAGAGAAGTTTCTAAAAATTCAGAAGTGTACACCATCACAAAGAATAGAGTAAATTTAAAAATTGCCTCCTCAAGAGTTTAGGCAATCAGAAAGAACTGGGACCAACTGAAATTTCAAATGCTATTTTGAATTATATAGAGTACATAAAACTTCATAGATTTGAAGTTCTGATGTACCCTGCAAGCCTGTGTTTAATTTTAACAAAATTAAAGTGTATTACATTTCAATAATTAATTAACTAATTTATCTTATTTGTTGCCAATAGCTCTATTACTATGCTGTTAACAGTTAAATAAATCTTTGTCTGTTTGCTGTTTCTTTTTTCCAGTGGCCCATGGAACAAGACAAATATTTAATCTAACTTGGACCACAATTTGCGTTATCTTTTCTAAGAAAACCACACCAAAAAGTAAAGTAAAGTTTGTCCCACTATACGCCATGTAGGCGTTTGGGGTGAGTGGAGGTATAGCTCCTCTCTTCCTTGACCTCGGCACTAGATGGGGGTGAGTGGTCAGCATCACGCCCCGGCCGGCTTTACCCCCGGGAAAGGACCCCGCTAGTCACTATACTGACTGAGCTATCCCGGCTCATATAGAAAATAAGATAAAAATGCAAATAACGAAATGTTATTGCACACGAAACTGTTCTGTGTGGAATGCTTCTAAGAACCACACCAAAATAAATAATTACATGGTTATTATCTTTTCCTTATTGTTCCAAACATTTTACAAAATCTTACCAAAGCTTAGTTCCAGAATTTGAAAATAAAAAAAATCTCAGGTATAAGCCTTTCCCCTTTTTAATACATAAAAATGTGCAAGAATTGTTATTATGAGGATCAAAAAATTGTGTAGTTTTAAATACTTGCCTTCAGATTTAACGACAAATAGTTTCAATTTGTAGAACTAGAATTAAGAGTCAGTAAATGCATACTTACAATCACACAATTTTTCCCAATGTAGACATACGAACCAACTATAGCAGCATTTACTGCAGAGTGTTCGCCAACAAAAACGTGATCACCCATGTGAAGGGGAAAGAATGCTACTCTGAAAAGCAAACAAAAACTTTTTACTGTCTCTAAAGTGAAACACTCGTATACATCCTCTACATGCAAGGCAGAATCTACATCGAAGACACACAATGTGTAGTGCGACATCAGCAGAAATGAAGCAGCAACGCAACACGCGCGAATCGACACCAGCGACAGAGGTTTGCAGCCACTGTGCATTATTGGTTCAAGACAAGGAGATAAGAAAGGGAAAAATGGGAGAAATCTGAAAATTGTAGAAAAAGTTTTGCAGCTTGATGAGATTTAATGACAGACGGAAGACGACTATCAAGCATACATGATGTCTGATACTGGCTACTGATAAATAAGTCACAACACAAAAATTTGTGAGATGGCAAACATGCAAGAAGATGTAAGACTTGAGGCTCTCACAGCGGTGAGTATGAAGATTTCTGTCTTCTGGGTTGTTGCGCTGTGTAGTCTGGTCGATGTTAACCAACGTTTCAGAGGTCATACTGCCTCCGTCATCAGAGTATGAAGATTTCTGTCTTCTGGGTTGTTGCGCTGTGTAGTCTGGTCGATGTTAACCAACGTTTCAGAGGTCAGAAGATGGTTGTCTTTTACGAAAAACCACTGTGAAGTCTGGAAAATACTAACTGACATTTAAGATGAGCCTACTGCCTCCATAATCAGACTGATAATGGAAGCAGCAAGGTCTTCTAAAATGTTAGTCAATCTGTAACACACTACACAGTGCTACATCCCAGAAGACAGCTGCCTTCAACAAAGTTTCATATGAGGAGATATCTCAAGGAGCTAAACATTGCAGATTTTAAAAGTAGTATCAGGTCAAAATCTCAAACAGCTCTGACAAACTTAGATGATAATGTACTGATCAATATGTCTTGGTAAAATATTAGAGGGAACATAAAATTTCAGGCAAAATGTGGCTAGGTGTGTGTTGAAGGAACACAAGCTATGGGTTGTAAAAAATGTTCAGAATTATTAGACATAAGGAAGCACTTTCTAACTGCAGAGTACCTCAACCTAGCTCTTTCCAGAGAGAGATTGCCAATGAAAAGTTGAAAATATATAAAGCAACAGTTACTGATCAAGTTTTTGCAGAAACAATTCAGTCAGGAGGTGATACTTTATGTTGAGATCCAGAAACTTATGCCTGACTTGTAAAACCCAGGCAGAGATGGGAGGAAAACATGAAACTGGATCTTAGGTGAGCTGGAGGGTTTACACTGAATTCATCTGTTTTGGGATAGGGATAGGACATTGGGACCAACAGCTTGACTGGTGTGCTGATAGTTTTAATGTGATACTAATTTGTTGATGGTCTTGGGGAATGACATATTCTAGCACATATACTGCATATAGAAATATTACCCTTTGCTGAATTTCTTGAATGGTGGCCGAATAACTGCATGTTTGCTGATGATGCAGTACCGGCCAGCACGTACATTGGCAAGATCTCCACGTATAATAGCATCAGACTGTACTATTACTTTGCCACTCAAGACTATATTCTGTGATCCACATAAAACTGTTTGACGGCTCACCTTGTTGCCTGATGCCTGCAATACATAATTTCATGCACCCCTCAATAACAAGATCTGAGAACACTCACAAGTGTTGGAAACTGGTAATAAAAGTTGATCAGTGACACATTATTTCTTAAGCGGTCCCTTGTTACCACACCCTGAGGATATAAGATACTGTAGAAACAGTTGCACACAGACAAAAGTTCTCCAATTTTGGGTATTGGGTGTCTGTTTGACAAACAACCACTCACCATAAAATGATCATGTTACGAATGTTACATAGGGCTTGCCTGGGCTTTTATGAACACGGTAACGACCTTTAGTTTACCAGACAAGGTGAGAATCAGACCAGCTGAGTGACTATTAACTTCTCAAGAAAGACTATTATTTGGAATTAATTACATAGTGACACATTATTATAACCTAAATGCTGCACACTGAATATCCATATACACAACAGAGAATAACGGAGGTAATTATTAAATTAGAGGTTAGGTACAATCCACATTATTCTATTACCGTCTCAACGTATTCTGCTTTATTGTAGTATACGTCTTGAAGTTCCATTGTATACAGCTAAAGAATAATATGCCTTCTTTTTTCCAATCCAGTTCTTCTAATTTCCATTCAAATAAATGTTACAACATATTTCCCTGTTTCGGACATTAGTTCAGAAGGGGAAATTTGTAGGATCATGGTTTCGGGAATTTTGCTATACTTAAAGTTCGCGTATCAATCTCCACTTCACAAAATTAATTTACTTTGTTTGGTTCCAAGTGGTTACAGTTTGTTAGCAGGTACAACTAGCGACAAATTTAACATAATGACGATCACAATTTGGAACGAATTACGTTTATTGCATAATTTAAATTCGGTACAACAACAGTTATTTATTAACTGTTAAGCAAATGTTCATTTAAAGTTTATTTGGGAATGAACTTGATCTGTATAGCAACTCATCGATAATTGGCGGCGCAGTGCCTTGCTGTAAGCGGTTTGCTGCTGAGTAGTGACATTGGTCATTCGCAGACATGGCGGAGGAGGAAACGAGTGTGAGTGATGATGGCTCCCTAGATTTGAATACAGTTTTTGGTCTGAGACTTCGAGGTAGAAAGGGAGCTCTGAAAAAGAAAAATGTGTACAACGTGAAGGACCATAAATTCATCCCACGTTTCTTCAAGCAGCCTACATTTTGCAGCCATTGCAAAGATTTCATATGGTAAGTGGCATGGATTCGAAATTTTAAATTCCCGCAAATATTTATTTAAGTAATTTAAGAAGTGTCAAAGACCATTCAGAATGTTGCTGAAAGACAATTAATACGTGTTTAACTAAATAGTTCTTATAATGACAGATTTTGTGATAATATTTATAGTAGCTATTGTTCTTAGTCAAATGAAACCGATTTCCTGGAATGTCTTGTCCGCCACACGTGACGAATGGTTTTGGATTATGCTACAGTTTGTTTGAAATGTGCGAATACTACTCATTCCTCGACCAATGAATAACTTCGGTTTTGTTAGGGACAACATTTGAAAACGTACACAAAAGTATGGTTTTGAACGTCACTTGGCATTATGATCGTTTCTTTTATATGAACAAAATAGAACTTTAGTCAGCTACAGCAGGTAAAAGAGCCCACAGATTATTGGCACTGTGTTATGGTGTTTACGCGAAAACATGGCTGGGAACGTTATTTCTAGTAGCATGCTCCGTCCCGTTTTAAACTACGGGAAAAATAGAGGCGCAAATGGCCCAGAATTAATAATAATTGGCAATACTGTAATAAAATTTCGCAAATCTTAGAACACCGTTTAGATTAGTGATGAAAAGTCTGTGGTTCTATACCGGACCGAAATAACTGTTTTAACTCTCGTGTTTCCGCAGTACCACGCCTCTCAGTCCTTGGGGGCATTAACTAATGCCTCTCCACTGCATAGTTAAAATGAATGACGTTATGCTCCGAAATTGAATTTATCAGAAAGAGGAATTATTTCAGAAACAAACAGACTTATTACAGAAAATGTCATTCAATAAGTGTGAGCAATTGTGATGTAAAATGTTACGGGTGTAATTTGAATCTTATTAGTAGTGCCTGATGAATATTAAAGGCTTGTGTATCTTTGCAGTGGTCTACGAAATAACGGACGTGTTTGACAGTAGGACGAGTATAATTTTCGTATACACAGACCAGACGAGACCTGTAGCATAGAGTACAATTTCGAAGCAAAGCACATACTTACAAAGCGTGGGAAAGGAATATTTTGACTGTGTTGATTGTTACCAAGCCTGCTCTGTTGCAGTCGTGTTTGAACGAGTACATACAAATGGAATTTCGTAAATAATTGTGTCCCAAAACGGGATCAACATAAGGAACAATGGCGAAAAATGTTTTAAAATTTAAGTGTCTGGGAACAATAACAATGCAATTAAGAAACGTTTGTTTAATTCAATTGAAAAACTGTTACCATCTCGTTTACTATGCAAAACACTTGAAGATCGGGATATGTAAAACAATAATTTTGCTTGTTTTGTATGGTTGTGAAACATGGTCTCTTACCTTGAAGGAAAAACGTAGATTACAAGTGTTTGAAAACAGAGTGCTCAGGATGATATTTGGACCTAGAAGGGATGAAATAAGTGGGGGGAATTTAGAATATTGAGTAACGAGGAGTTGCGTGAATTGAACGGGTCACCTGGCACATTGAGGACAGTGAAATCTAGGAGGCTCGGATTGGCTGGACATGTAACACGCATGGGGGGGGGAGGCCAGGGGTTCATACAGGAATTTTTGTAGGGAGTCCTTCTGGAAAACAACCACTGGGAAGACCAAGAAGGAAATGGGAGATACTATCAAAATGGATCTTAGGGAAGTGGGCTGTGAGGATGGTAAATGGATGGAGTTGGACCTGCAGGTTGTGCTACTAGGGAGTTAGTTTAAAACAGAAAACTGTCAAGTGCTTATGAGTTATGTAGTGGTGCTGTTAGTAGCAATTGTGTCGTGAGGTGAGGGCAAGAACATATGTGGTTTTTTCCCCCTAATGAATCTGACGTAGATTTTTCTGGACATCAGCAAAGAATTGCAAAATACAGATCTTAAAAGTTCGGATATTTCGAATTCGTTGTGCGGTGGACGTTCTAAGACGTGAAGAACGTAATTTTGAACAGGACGGAACGATAGAAGTAGAGCTGTTCAAGGTCAGATGATCTGGAGTCGGTTTCTTTGATTCTTAGTGTTGTTTAAAATTTCAGAACTGTGCAATATTCCATCAGCGTTTTATTGAAATTAACGGGATACAACGTTACAAAACTGAGGAAAGTTTTCGTCATTGTTTCTCGTGACTGTCACATTAGATTTCGTTTGCCCGTGAGTCTTATTTTTAGATATCTGAACAACATTTTAAACGTCTTGCGGCTTTGTACAGATTGATCTTTGAGATCTGAATCTTTACATCCCTTTTCGTAACATATTGTGCAAAGATCTTTCGAGAATCTCTCTTAAAATAGGTTGCCATTTACTGAAAGGACATCAAAATGTTTCTGTTATTATTTCTTCCCAGGCTGTGAACATTTAAATGTTTTAATTATGTGATTATTAATACCAAAAAATCTGTCTCATGGACGATGGCTGTGTCCATAAATAGGAACATGGCGATTAATCTTACCACGTTTGTCTAAACTTACCATGGAGTTATAGGTTATGTGCGTCATGGTGTGTTGTAAGATTTGCCTTGAAGAGACATCTGTCTGAGAAAAGGTGAAACTGCCTCACATTGCCAGGAATTATGTTACATACGTAAGTAGGCATTAGATGAATTCAACAGCACTTTTGCGTACTTCAATTTCTGGCCACGTAAATAAACGTAGCGCCACTTTGTTCTTTGTCGCCATAGAAGTTAAACTCCCAACTTTGTTACGTGTAGTAAATTCTATTGACGGGCGTTTAGGAAGTGGGAAATTTGTTATTGAAACTCGAAGAATAGAGAGAGACTGTGTCAACATTTTACGTGGCATGTAGTGCTTTTTTTAATAAGATATCTTTGCTTTCAATTTGCGTATCGCTCCTCGCGAGGCGTCTCACGTCTCATTTTTGTAGTAATGGTCTCAGTTCTTAGCAAATAGAACAACGTCTGCTACTCGCGTGGTTTTTCCAATGTGCATCGAAGAAATTTCTGCAGTATTCTTAATTTTACGACGGATACTCGAAGATGTAGGATTTGAGACTTCCGCGGCGAGTATAATCAATAAAATGTTCTCGGGCAATCAGCCGCGTCAACTGGTTACCGTAGTAAACCGACGTTTCGGGAACCAACTCTCTCTCTCCCCATAATCAGAACCCTAATGATGGGGACAAAGTTGACTACGGAAACCAGTTGACGCGGCTGATTGCCCGAAAAGGTTTTATTGAGGATACTCGAAGCTTGAACATTTAAATATTTTTCAGGACAATATTGTTGAAAAAATAATTTGTGCATTTTGAAGATGCTTAGTTCTTCGTTTCTTCTTCTATGGCTCTCCGGTCCGTATTCGGTCCATGGCCTCCTCGATTCTCCTCTTCCATTCGGTACTTCTGTTAGGTCCGTCTGTCCGAGGCTTTGATTGAGGTTTCGAAACATCTTCCTTTTTACGTTGCAAGGTTGTTAGCCTTGCGACCAACCCCCAACCTGGAGGACCAGGGTACCTGTCTTAGTCTGACCTCTCCCCCTCGACCAATCTGGCTAGGGAGGCCCTACCAGTAGCTATTGGGGTCACTGAGGTACTCAAGCCCCACCACCATGACAAGGTGCAGGTACCATTAAGTGGGGTTAGTTCTTCGCTTAAGTAACGTATTTTGCATTCGTAAGGCTCACATCAGTAAGTTTTAATGGAAACTTGCGAATATGATCTCTTATCCTTTCTTGCCATTCATACGAGGTGCGATCGAAAGGTTTCCAGACTGCGCGTATAAAAACCCGTACACTTATCTCAGGTATTAAATTCATCCATCACCCTCGAAGTAGTTCCCCTGGGAGTGAACACAACGATCCCAGCGCCGCTGCCAAGCCTGGAAGCATCCCTGGAAATCTTTCTTTGCCAGCCTGTCAAGCACCATCTGCGATTCTGCCTGAATCTCTTCTATCGTCTCAAATCGCCTTCCCTTTAGCTGAATTTTCATCTTTGGGAAGAGGAAGAAGTCACACGACGAATAAGGATGGTGTGGGATGACGGCCATGGTGTCTGAGGCCAAAAACTGCCGAACTTTGAAGGCGGTGTGCGCTGGTGCGTTGTCATGATGCGTCGCATGTGGAGTTCTTCCTTTAGAATCAGCTGACAGGTCCCAAAGCCTATCCCAACAATGTCGTACAAGTCGTTGATGGTACGACGTCGATCTTCGTAACATTTTCGGGCGTTGTGCTCGAAGATGGTCGTCCAGAACGCTCGTCATCATCGACAGAGGTTCGGCCATTTTTAAAACGTGAATGCCACACAAAAGTTGGTGCACGACCCATTGCGGACTCCCCAAATGCTTGCTTGAGCATTTAATAGGTTTCCGTAGCCGTTTTGGCGAGTCTTTGGCAAAATTTGATGCACACGCCATTCCGAAATCGCACTACCAAAACGCCCGTAACTAAGAAACAAATGCTAATTCGATGATGCCGGCTGGCACACTGATTCACTATGAATGTAGGCCGCACCCCCTAGCGGCAGAAGCTCGTACTACATCCGGTTCGCCCTCTATTGACACAGTCTGGAAACTTTCCGATCGCACCTCGTAATTTCCAAGGAGATGTCAAGGTTAAGGTCCTCCACGCAGTAGCTCGTACATCAGCGTCTGACTAGCGGTTACAGCACCAGAATGACTGGTGAAAGCCTCTCAGCAGACAATCTTCACATCGCCTACACCGAACGGAACCTCATTCAAAACAAAAGCCTATATAATTTAATATTTACAGAAGGACTGAATGGGCAATGCAAAATAGTTTTGTTGTGCACAGTAACTAACTTACTATGCATAAATGTTGCAGGTTTAAATCAGCTGCTTGTGTTTGTTAGGTACTGCTTTGAGCAAAACATTAATGAAGATCTTGTCATGTCGACCGCTCGCAGAGAGAACCGTAGGAGGCGATGTTCAAAGGTGTGAGGAGATATTCGTGGTCAGATTGTGTCGGCACCTTTGGTGCTTTTGAAATGATGCACGAAAGGTTTAAAGCTGATATGAAGCTGGTCGCTGCCAACGTAAACGTAGACATCGCTTAATTTCAATGGAGAAGCTGCAGTCACAATTGCGCGCTTTCTGTATTGACTGTGGAGTGCTTTATATCGTCTTCGAGGCACTAACCGACGTGTTTGGCGTTGAGGCCGCAATGTTTTATGTGTTTTAACCTTTTTAAATGCACGTCTATTTTATGGATACTTTTGTTTTCAAAATTTGACTTTGTACGTTCCTCTGAGGCGACATCGAGACACTTCAGTGATTCATATTTCCTTGCAAAGCACGTTTACATCTTCATTTACTTTTAGAGCCTGACAAATAAAGTTTTAACGGAACACCGTAACATTACTGTTGCAATTCAAACCTCGCCAGCAGGCCTTGAACATCGGAGGGTAAGACGGCTACCCAGGTCTTTACGCACCCTGGTTTTCGCAATCTGTCTTCCTTTCCGTGTTCGTTTCGTCCAGATTTTTCCCTGGACCTTTGGAACTATCTACATCTTCGTCTCTTTCTCTCTCAGCTTGCCTCTACCCTGTTTACCTCTTTGGGCAGCTCCATCGAGCTTCTTGTGGTTAGACGTCTGTACGCACCTCCGCTGAAGGTCTCCTATATTCTGTGAGTTTGCTGTCCGCGTTTCCACTACCAGGTCCACCATTTAATAGACTGTCAGCATAACGATGCAATGTTTTCGATGCCTATTGCTGTTTCCCCCCCTCTGGATGTAAACGGTGATCATATACGAGGTGCGATCGGAAAGTTTCCAGACTACGCCTATAAAAACCCGTACACTTATCTCAGGTATTAAATTCATCCATCACCCTCGAGGTAGTTCCCCTGGGAGTGAACACAACGATCCCAGCGCCGCTGCCAAGCCTGGAAGCATCCCTGGAAATCTTTCTTTGTCAGCCTGTCAAGCACCATCTGCGATTCTGCCTGAATCTCTTCTATCGTCTCAAATCTCCTTCCCTTTAGCTGAATTTTCAACTTTGGGAAGAGGAAGAAGTCACACAGAGCTTAGAAAGGAAGTTGGGGTCGGTTCTTGCAAGATCTTTAAACTCCTGACAAACGAGAAGTCGATTCTGCTTCTAGTCCTCTGACAGGATGCGTCGCATGTGGAGTTCATCCTTTAGAATCAGCTGACAGGTCCCATAGCCTATCCCAACAATGTCGCACAAATCGTTGATGGTACGACGTCGATCTTCGTAACATTTTCGGGCGTTGTGCTCGAAGATGGTCGTCCAGAACGCTCGTCATCATCGACAGAGGTTCGGCCATTTTTAAAACGTGAATGCCACACAAAAGTTGGTGCACGACCCATTGCGGACTCCCCAAATGCTTGCTTTAGCATTGCATAGGTTTCCGTAGCCGTTTTGGCGAGTCTTTGGCAAAATTTGATGCACACGCCATTCCGAAATCGCAGGAGGGTCGGTGTAATGCACTACCAAAACGCCCGTAACAAAGAAATCATTCTTACTCCACCTTTCATAGACGTTGCTAAAGACCATGCTGCCTTGCACGCATATTAGATGGATTTCCGACGGAACCACTGCAGCCTTGTCTGTGGTTGATAACGGTGTTCTTCGTAAATGGTATTTTTATTTCAATTAACCGCGATCCGTGGAAAGATCACGGCTACGGAAACACCAGACGAGTTCAAAGACGTCGAGGAACTAGGTTATGGCGCATGCCCAGTCCATCTGAAGGATGCTGCGGTTCAAGCTGAACCCTTTCGCCAGTGCGACGAAGTTTAAGGCTGCTTCAAATTTCCAGGACAGAAACGACGTGTAGGTGTTCGATGTTAGGGTCGCAGCTGAATGATTTGCATGTTTGGTTGATATTCGGGCTGTCCCGGGTTAAAATCTCTATACCGAGTGAGACGTTGAGTGGTTTACCTCAGTCCGTCCAAGCAAATAACCGGGACAGAACCTCAGATGAAGCCACGACCGCTTCCTTCCTTACCCTTTGGAAGTCAAGTCTTCGTTAATCGAATTATTACCCACGCTGCATGGCCTTGGCTGTTGGCAACATTGTTAAATAAACCACGAATAGAAAAAAGAACTGTAGAAAAGATCTTGGATGGCCTTCATTACAAACACGTCATAAATAAAGAAATGGTGTCATGTAACAGTGCTTCACGCTAATGGAATAATCTGCTTCGAACAAGCCCATTTCTTAATTCACGGTATCTCGTGTACGTCGATGTCGATCTTTCTGACCGGGAATTTATGGAGTGACATGATGAAGACCACGAAGGAAACTCTTTTTTGCCGGATCTGTGTTCAAGAAACATATGCCCTCTGGACTCGTGTGTCGTAAAACCTGCGATGGATTTGCTCCGTCCCACCCTCCAGTTCGGTATCTGTCGACGCCATGCCGAGATTATTGAAATCCCGTACTGACATTTAGACTTTTTTAAATACAACAAAACGTAATTTCTGATATCTGTAGCACGGTCAACCTTCCAGCATTTGAAGATGTGAAGTAAATGAACATAGCCAATGATTTTGGAATGTCTTCTTTCCTTGATGGTAGGCTCCAACTTTCCAATTCGTTGTCTGTCACGAAACGGTTTACCGAGCGGAAGTGGAGGCCTTCCTTGCTACCGATTCGTGTAGTTGATTGATAAGTTGGAGCTTATCTGTAACTGATTGCTGTTGTTTGATAACAGCCACTCGGCAACTGTTCTGCGGATTGGGATATTTTAGTCTCTCCTAACTACCTCCGTGGAGAGGAATCTTACGATGGCTGTCTTCTGGGCTGTAGCGCCGTCATCGTCAGGACACTTATGATGGAGGCAGCGAGGACCTCTGAAACGTCGGTAAACTTCTACCAGACTACACGGCGCTACAACCCATAAGACAGAAATCTTTATACTCTGATGACGGAGGCAGTATGACCTCTGAAACGTTGGTAAACATCTACCAGACTACACAGCGAAACAACCCAGAAGACAGAAATCTTCATACTCTGATGACGGAGGCAGTATGACCTCTGAAACGTTGGTAAACATCTACCAGACTACACAGCGAAACAACCCAGAAGACAGAAATCTTCATACTCTGATGACGGAGGCAGTATGACCTCTGAAACGTTGGTAAACATC
>NW_019060191.1:152673-164455 GCF_000696155.1 Zootermopsis nevadensis
AGGCAGTATGACCTCTGAAACGTTGGTAAACATCCACCAGACTACACAGCGCAACAACTCAGAAGACAGAAATCTTCATACTCTGATGACGGAGGCAGTATGACCTCTGAAACGTTGGTAAACATCGACCAGACTACACAGCGCAACAACCCAGAAGACAGAAATCTTCATACTCTGATGACGGAGGCAGTATGACCTCTGAAACGTTGGTAAACATCTACCAGACTACACAGCGCAACAACCCAGAAGACAGAAATCTTCATACCCTGATGACGGAGGCAGTATGACCTCTGAAACGTTGGTAAACATATACCAGACTACACAGCGCAACAACCCAGAAGACAGAAATCTTCATACCCTGATGACGGAGGCAGTATGACCTCTGAAACGTTGGTAAACATCTACCAGACTACACAGCGCAACAACCCAGAAGACAGAAATCTTCATACTCACCGTTGTGAAAACCTCAAATCATAAATAAATGTTTGTGAAGATATGCTTGTCCAATAGTAGGATTGTCGGTTTGGCATAAAACATGTTGACGGTTTTCTTAATTTTTTCCGTCTTGAGACAGAATTGGTAACAACTCCAGCCACTGACCTGCAGGGCCCCGCTAGTCTAGTGATATATTTTTTTTCTTTCATAGGGCCACAGTATCAAACCAGGTTTTCTCCGGGCCGCGTAATGTTGGTTAGAAAATCCCAGAATTTGTCTTCTGTCGTATTGAATGTGTTGTGTGAATGGCTGACTGTGATACTGATATAACTGACAGGATTCTCGCTGTTGAGCAGTTTAGCGTGTTTCAAAACATAATAATTACGTTTTCTTACCCCCTTCAGATGTCTGCAGAAACAAAATTTTGACTTAATAATGAATGTCTGTTCCTGGGCCACCTTGTCGTGTCCCATAGGTTTATTTAGAAACCGCAATGCCAAGTGTTGTCCGGGTGGGGGGGATGAATTCTTAAGGAAAGTTGAAAAGTAACCGTTTATCGCCGAGTTTGACTGATAACTATTTCTGTGTACACGAATCACTTTCTTAAGGTCAACGTTTATCAGCTTAAAAATGAACTAAACTGGCAAGGTACATTTTTACAAACAAAAGCAAGGAATTGGATTCCGCTGATAACGCAAACTTTGCTGTAAGCCTAGATACTGGATAAGAAATTTAAGCATTGAGTTGGAATTGGAGATTCCTCGAAGGCGTCCTTGGTGGCTTCCAGAACTAGGATAAATGTTTACAGATAGTAGAAGACAGACACGTCAGTTTCCTTCATAGAATGGCTGTTTCGCAAGTGTTAAAAATATTTGATAATCTAAGTGTACACACATTTCAAGCTTTTTCGTTTTCACTAAATAAATAAATGATGGCCACGGTGGTCTAGCGGTTAGAACGCTGGCCTTGTAATCCTGGGGGTCTCGGGTTCGATTCCCGGCGGTGCCCGAATTTATAACTTGTGTTGGGCAAGGCCGTGGTCTAGGCAACACGGAGTTTTCCTCCGTGGCATCCCAACAATTACTCCATTCACACAAAGAAGAAGGCAATGGCAAACCACTTATGGATCATCATATGCAAGAATACATAAAGTCATTACTGCTGGAGAGATGAATCCACCCCTTTTGCTGACGTGTGAATTTGTCACCAGTGTTTCCATACTGCGTAGAACACAGTAATACTTTATTAAAATCAAATGCAAGAGCCCAAAATATACGAATGTGTTTTGAGGATGGCGCGTGCTTCATCGAAGTAAATCAGCAAAAATATCTCCCAATCTTATTTCAAAACGTGTTTCGTAATGGAAAGCTCAGTTGAGAGACACGATTTACGTACAGTCTGTAGACGTTCTGAAGGTGCATTTGGTGCCTGGAAAATAACTTAAGACCTGAAGGGCTTTGCTTTTGTGTTTTCAAGAATGCTCCATTTTCTTAAGAGACACCGCTTAGTTGCACGTGTCGATGCGAAATGGAACGGACCAGCTGGAATTCTAGCAGAAGATTATTTTTCAATTCGGTTTGTACGCTTCGAAGAAGCGTGCGTTACGCTTAGGACTCGACCAAATTCGTAAACAGCTGGAGATTGAAAGAAAGTGGTACTTCGGCTGTTCTGATGGAAACCACATTCGACATGTACGAACAGAAGATAGTTCTACGACCGAGTCATCGCCCCAGTCGAGTCGAGTCGAGTACGCCGTCCGTCTGTCGAGTTTTCCCTACCTGCGTTACCGGTGGATGCTGTTGTTGAGGAACAATGGGAGGAGACTTCATTGTTGAACACATTTCCTGCGCAACATTCACGTCGTAATATCTGTGAAAGAATGGCTCAAGGCACAACAGTGACCTCGGATCTCAGTGCATCAGTGACTTACGTGGCTTTTACAGCAGTGTTTGACCTCGGTGACCCTAATTATTACGATCAACTGGCCAATGAGTGGAATTCGGTTGGTTAGAAAATGGTGACAGCACCTGGTTAGTTAGGTTAATAATAAGTTAATGTTCAGATACGTACGTTAAATGAGTGGATAGGTTCAGGTTGTTAAAATATAAAGTTTTGTGTTTTGAAGGATTGTTCTTTAAGAGAAGTAATCATAATTGTTATACTTACTTTATTTAAGGGATAACAATTTTGCCGTTAATAGAGAACGAGGTATTAGTAATTTAGCGAAAAATAAATTTCCTTTGCTCAAGGAACTGGCCATTTGTGACAGACTGACCGTGGAACCTTCGTCTCTAATGCCAGGCTGACATTAGAGGGACATGATAATTTTTTTTATTTCAAGATGAGCTGGATTATAAAGTTTCCATGTAACCTGTGACTTTTTATTTTAGCAAATAGCATCATTTGCAGTATACGAAGAGAAGGGAACGAGAATGTACAAATAAATAAATTGTACTAATTTAAAAATATATTCGGAGTCTCAGGGAACGTTTGTAGTCAATATATATTTTACGAAATAATGTCTTATCATATCTATCTGCCAGCGATGATGACCCTGATGGTTTAAGCATTAAAACACCTCTGAAACATCGGTCAGTTTCAGAAGGATTACAGGGCTCATCACTCCAGAAGGCAGCCATGTTTGTACCTGCCACCGCGAGAACTTAATATCTCACCATCTAGAACCGTCCTTTGTTCGGAAACGTTCGTCACCAGCTGGAAGATTCGATTCCATTCGGTTCGGCGTCGTGTTCCGGCCTTTATTCTCTCTCGTCTGTTACATAAACTACAGTCGTAGTCACGAAATTGCAGGCTACAAGGTCACGGACAAATCGTGCAACGTAATAACACGAGTTGAACGTTTTACGGGACGATATATTCTGTTTGCTGCATTCTTTGTTTATTTGTTGGTATTTTATTATTATATTTATTTTATTTAGTGTTCTGTCTGACGACAGGTCCATATGAACAGGATCCTTCCACCCTTTTCTCGGACTGGGACCTGTTCATATACGTTCTTGGCAGATGATCCAGAAGTGGTTTGCCATTGCCTTCTTCTGTGTGTGAATGGAGTAATTGTTGGGATGCCACAGAGAAACCGGGGAAGCCCCCGGAGGAAAACTCCGTGAACAGGGTCCTTCCATCCTTTTCTCGGACTGGGCCCTGTTCATATACGTTCTTGGCAGATGATCCAGAAGTGGTTTGCCCTTGCCTTCTTCTGTGTGTGAATGGAGTAATTGTTGGGATGCCACGGAGGAAAACTCCGTGTTGCCTAGACCACGGCCTTGCCCAACACAAGTTATAAATTCGGGCACCCCCGGGAATCAAACCCGACACCACAGGATTACAAGGCCAGCGTTCTAACCGCTAGACCACCATGGCGTTCGAATGCTACTAACACACGGAAAATATGTCTTTGGTGAGAATGAGCGAAGTTGGTGAGTCTAGTGGCAGGTCGTGTGAGCTGACCTGTGAAATGTGTGTTGGCTCCCCACGAAGCCGTTCAGTTGAGCTGCTCCAAGGGCTCGTGTGATTCAAAACTCTCGCCACACCCGTGAGAACAAATAGGAAACAGCCAGAGCCGTGATTCTCACGGGCAGAATAATACCAGTGACGGACATTTCATCAATACTAGTAATCTGTAAATGTTTTAGCTCTTTTCAGTGGTCCATGGGATTCTTGAATTCCACAGTTTGCGCACAAAGATCATCTTATAGTTAGAAGGCCCCCAGGCAATGCCCGCTCGTCCTTCTGGTAAGGATAGAGTAAGAGTGAAGTCGATTGGACGATAAATCATGACGGTTTTGCCAGCGTAGACCGCGGAATTTTGATTTGCTTGTTAGAGAATGCTGAAGCTGTAATGTGGAGAGTTTAGTAAGTAATTTAACGGCGTCAATTGTAAAGGGATAAATTTCAACGAATTTAAATCGGGAGGGCTGCATGAGAAGCGACTTGGGACTTTGGAGCTATCTCAGTATTTGCTTAAAGACTGAGGAAAATTAAGAAAAGCTGTGTCGAGATGGCCGGTCGCGGGACCTTCACGATGCACACTGACTACTAGCCAGCTGTCCGGCAGAGCCCGCGGTCTTTTGTGTTATCAGACAAGGGATCATACTGGCCTAATTGCATGATTTGAACACTCGCTGAACTGACTTTTAAAGTATAATTGACGTGCAAGTTTCCTGACATGGATTTTAAACGTCTCCATACCAGTTTGCTCTTGTAAAATTTCGATTGACGTTGCCTTTAGTGATAATTCACTGTACCTTGGTCTAAAACATATGCAGCTTACTGATTCGCGTTTGGCCTGCGTTGGACGGATGAGAGTTTTATAGATTTGTTAGTGCGAGGTTAATGTTGATGGAGGAGGACTTGTTAAGGATTGGGTTGGATTGAAGCACTGCTTTATTTACGTACGATCTGTAGGTGAGTGTATCTACAGTCTGCAGACCAGGAGAAAATCCCTGCTAGGAATTCGATATACGCGCATGCGCAAGATTTCGCGGTGAGTGACGATCCATCCTAAAAGCATTCGTTCCGCAACCACTGAACGAACAACAGACGACAGGCTTTTATGTGTTCTGATGGGTACAGCTTTAATATTACCTCACAGCGGCACAGCGATTTAATCTAGAATATTATCGCAACACCCGCAGAACACATTAAAAGTGCGCTCACTACACGCTACTCTTAACTGCTTGATGTTTTTAGTCTGTGTAGTAGCGTAAAACTCTGACGTATCGCACTTCCCACCAATAGCAGCCCTCTAGTCCACCAGGCAGTAAACATTCCCCCCGCACCGACCAGAAACGACTTCCCCCAGCAGGGCTTTTCCCCTGGTCTGTGGACAGTAGGATGCCTTCAAGGTATCTGACTTCATTTAACCAGGCGATAATTGCTCTAAAAATCTTCAGTGTAGGCTGAGTCGCTTCTTCGGTGGCGAAGAGACTTGAATACACCGTTACGAACCACATTATGTAGTGGAAGCTCCCGTCTTCTCTTGTTGCCAAAAAAAATCCAAGACTCGGCCATCAGCCGGGAAGTTAATGCTGACGGTGGGGTAGAACGTGATGTTCAACCGCGCTGATTGCTGGGAAACGTGTAGGTCGCTTTCAGACTATTTCATGCTTTGAGATACTGGCAAGATGCCACGGTCCGTCTTGCTATGCAACGTTATCAGTTTAAGGGAGGGGCCGGCAAACCTCTCTTTACCGCTGGCCGAATTGTCTGTTCACGAAGTTGTCGAGGACCGAAGAAATAACTTAATGCCATGGATGGTACAGAAGCTGTATTTATTTAACTTAAATCGTATAGCAGGTATTCACTTGAAAACGGATAATAACTGTGTTTCTACGTGGAATTGTGTTTATTGCAAAGACGTTGTTTGCTAGATTTTAGACTGTTTTTATTTCAAGCCGTAGTTAATTTCATAAAACTTCAGCTTTAATATCATACTAATCTTCACACTTTTGTTGGATTTTATACGTCAAGAACAACACGATTTCAATCGAAGTAGGCTTCCATCTACAAAATTCTTCTTTTTCTTTTTATTTCTTTGGGGGACCGGGGGGGGGGATATCTGCCCCAACTGTTAGATAATGTATGTATATATCAACGTTCTCCTCAGTTGTAGAGGAGACAGAGCTGCTGGCTCGAAGAAAATCCAATTTATTTAATAATTTTCTACATAAGCAGACCAGGATGAATTTTACCTTATTCGGTAAAGTAATTGAATAGAGCAGTGGTATTCAACCTTTTTTGTTCGCGTACCCCCAGATATAATTTCTCTTCAACTTTGTACCCCCGAAGTTGTTTGTGTATAATTCAAGTTATACATAGTATATAATCTACATCTAAAATCAATTAAATAAATTACATTACTGATTATTCAGTGTTTATCATAAAATAATATATATTTTTTTAAATTTCACGTACCCTCTAAATGTATTCGCGTACCCCAGGTTGAACACCACTGGAATAGAGCATCCAGCCTTTAACAGTGTTTGAGATGCAGGCCGCTTATTAACGTGTTAATGTTATTGGTCATTTTTTTAATTGCAATCGGAAAGTTACATCGAAACACGTATGAGGAAATTCGTCTGTCCAATCATTGTCGTACAACCTAACTCCATTACAAATTAATGAACAGGCAAAAAAGGCTTTCCTCCGTCTTCATCTTCAAAGTAAGTAAAGGAATTCCAGGAAGGAAGGCGGATCAGGATGAAACACGTCCTGTTAGTGACACCAGACGTGGCTATTCTTTAAACGGGTGACCACTCGAGGATACCACGTGTCAGAAGCAGCAACATGAGTTGCGTGGTTGTGGTAAAATGCTGTATTCTTGTAGGTCTTGTAGTGTCTAGCTAATTTTCGATGGCTTCTCCGCTGTAGCAACGCTAGGAATTTGACACGCACAAGAATGCGGTTCCTCTAACTTGTCCTGTAGCAGGAAGGGGACGCGGACATGTCCCGAGATGCATTGATGTGGGCGGCTTCTCGTCATGCCCACATGCTTGGTACAGATAGTGAGACTTCGTACAAGAGTTTTGAATAATCTCGCTTTGTTCAAAAAGATTCCTCGGTGAATTTTTTGTGGCGGAGGCTGGAACATTTGTTCTCTGCATTACACTTTCTTGGATGACGCGTGAAATACAAGAAGCTCGGATAGGGGGAAACATAAACCCGTAATTGTGGCGACCACTTCGAGTAATGATAATGTTTTGATAGGGTAAGGTAAGCCACGATGGTCTAGCGGTTAGAACGCTGGCCTTGTAATCCTGGGGTCTCGGGTTCGATTCCCGGCGGTGCCCGAATTTATAACTTGTGTTGGGCAAGGCCGTGGTCTAGGCAACACGGAGTTTTCCTCCGTGGCATCCCAACAATTACTCAATTCACACACAGAAGAAGGCAATGGAAAACCACTTCTGGATCATCTGCCAAGAAAGTATATGAACAGGTCCCAGTCCGAGAAAAGGATGGAAGAATCCTGTTCATATGAACCTGTCGTCAGACAGAACACTAAAAAAAAAAAATAACGTAGATGATGCAGTATTCTGGTTCCTCTGACACTAGACTGTCTTTAGAGTAAGGGCTCAGGAACACGTGCTTCAACTGTGTCTGGGAGGGAGAAAATATCTTGTCGTTATTGCAGCTGCTTACCCTAGTTTTCGTTAGAAATCAGTTTTGAAAGGCACTTCGTTGTTGCTTATGGTGTATGATATAAAAGGAGTTCTCATGAAAGGTCACAGTAGAGGGTAGGGTAAGGTTAGGAATGTAGGATTTCAGAAAAAAGAGTCGGAGCTTGTGGGTTATCGGGACGTAAAACAGAGAGGCACGACACGACATCATCTGGATTCATATTTAGCTTAGTTCATGTGGCATATTTAAAATAATATATAATAATTTGTCTTTTATTGAAATAAAATATAATAACTGTCAAGTATATATCATTTATCCACACACATATTAACCTAACCTAACCTAACCTAAACTAACGTAACCTAACCTAAACTAACGTAACCTAACCTAACCTAAGCTAAGCTAAGCTCACCTAACCTAACCTACCCTAACATAATCCAGAGTCAATTTAACTGGCTCAGTGGCGGGATTTATTTGATATTAGCGATGTCAGACCATACGATCTCGCTACATTAGTGTCACCTTTAGTTACAAATGACAAAGGATCATTCGAGTTGTTACGGGAATCTTTTTGTATTCCACTGTACATACTTATGGACAGATCTTTTCTGTTCGAATTACTGTGGATCAGTGTTTTAAAAAAATATCTGGGATCGTTTCAGAATTTGTAATGCGTTTCCAACTCGTGAGCATTTGCCACGCTGATGTGGTCAAACACTTGTCAGTGCCGCACGTGTACGGGCAACTTCACACTTCGCAGTCCAGAGCGCCAGCCAGCTCTTTGATCGGACGCAACCGAAAGGGTGTCATGGTCTGTCCGCGGACTCCCTTTGCTCTGTCCGTCCGTCTTTCTGTCTTCTCTTACTGGCATACGCGAACGATAGAGTTGGGTTACTGTCTAGTGGCCTGCTTTTGTGAGCACTGTAACGAATCGGATTATGTAATACAAAATTAAAATATCAGATTTACAAGTAGGACCCTAAACCAGGGGTTCTGAACCAGAGACCCTCAGGTCTGCAACCACATTTAACCTTTTCCAACCACAAGGGAGGACCACCATTGAAATCGTATGGCGACTTAAGGTTAACATCTTTCTTAGTAAATTTCTTTAATAAAGGTATTAATGAGATATGTAACACTTGTTGCTTGAGTAATCATTCGTTGTCAGTTTTTGGTTTCTGTTCTTCGAATTCGCTTGTCCAAGTCTGCATCTGCGAGATCCGTCCTAATTCTTGGTTTAATGTTGTTTAATAAGCTCAAAAATTGCTAACAACAATTGTTTCTGTCAAATACGATGGCATAACATTGCAGGAAATGTAAGCTTTCCTTCCGTGTGCTGAAACCCCTGACCTGGGGTAACGACGAGTTAAAGGATGACGTTTTCATTGTATGAGACGAGCTCATTTGGATGCAGAACTGTCTTCGTTGTTTCTTATTTGTCTGCGAGACATGATTTAAGTAAGCAGGTGCAGAGTAGCAAGTAATCATTGAAATTCTCAAATTTATTTCCATTTCTAAGTAATCCAGCTGCTCAGTGATTAGCAGTAGGGTCCGTTGAACTAGCACAATTATCCCTTAGTGAGTATTGTAGCAGATTAAGACCCCGTAAACAACACGAGATATTATTTTTATTTAGTGTTCTGTCTGACGACAGGTCCATATGAACAGGATCCTTCCATCCTTTTCTCGGACTGGGACCTCTTCATATACGTTCTTGGCAGATGATCCAGAAGTGGTTTGCCATTGCCTTCTTCTGTGTGTGAATGGAGAAATTGTTGGGATGCCACGGAGAAACCGGGGAAGTATTGAAAAGCATTTTTCTTCGAACTTCGAATGTGCTTATAGCAATATCAGTGACGTGGAAGCTTCCCTGCTATCTTTAGGATTTTCATAATGAATAATCATGGCTTCTCAGTATACTAATGGGAATCGGGATTTTGGGCTGTGGCGAGGACTTACAAATCCAACGTTTCTTCTGCATGGTCAACCAAAATGTCACATTCAGGTATAAATGCCAAATTTAAGCATTGTGCATTTCTTTTCCAAGAATAACGTACGGTTTAGGCAATGTTTTAGCTTTGTTGGCCCAGTTAAATTATTTTTTAATAGAAGTCGGTCGTAATATTATGGGACCAGTGTGAGGGTTCTGTTTAACCAACAAAATAACCAAAAGAGTAACCAAGGACGGGTCTTGCGCAGGCGCAGAACGTTGTCCATTGTGGGGTACATCAGTGGTATTCATCCTGGGGCACGCGTACCCCCGGGGGTACGCGAAGACGTCTTAGGGGGTATATGAAATTTTAAAAAAATATATTTTATGATAAACACTGAATAATCAGTAATGTAATTTATTTAATTTATTTTAGATGTAGATTATATACTATGTATAACTTGAATTATACACCAACAACTTTGGGGGTACAAAGTTGAAGAGAAATTATATCTGGGGGTACGCGAACAAAAAAGGTGGAATACCACTGGGTTACACCATTCCTGCGTACGAAACGCATTGCTGGAAATGGTAAACAGAGCCTTATGACTGAAACGGGAATTTGCTTACGCTAATGGGGGTTTTGTCGTGACGGAAGGCCCTGACCTTTGCGTAGTGGGGGCTGTTTCTACTGCTGGCATTTGCTTCAGAGCTGAGGAGGATCACGGAAGACCTTCCAGACCAGCAGAGTAGTTAGGAAATACTCATTGCGCGGAATTCGTCGTGTTTTTAGTGATCCGTAAACCCTGAACGAATCTCATGGCATCCAACGTGTCCACTTAATTTGTTAGTACCTTAATTAGCCCAGTATATCATCACTTATCACTAACTGTGAATCTGATACAGTCGATTGGAATCTAACAAACACTCCGTGAGGACAATGTGGAGTGTAGCGGGTATAAACTTGTCATTTTGCGTGAATAACGGTTCATGGCATGCGTGAAACTGACCATCCCTACGGCCGCATTGGTGTGTTCTGAGGCACGGATGTGATTTCTTGTCGAAAGGGAAAGGATGTGCTTCATCTCCTTATCAACAGAAATCCGCCGTTACGGGGGAAGTCTTGGGTTGGTTTAATTAGTTTGGTATAATTAATGATATTTATTTGTGTATGCAAGGTATTTCGGTATAGTATCTTCAAATAGGCCACTGCCGCCTTTTTTCCCAAATCTTTCCGACTATGCTATTGTTCTATCATATTTTGCAGTTGAAACGGTGGCATTCACAAACCGTAGCGTAATTTAATCCTCAGATAAAAGGTTTGAGATATTACCTCCCCATAAGATGGTGGTAAGTCTGTCCCGTGTACGGGCTACTCAGTGCTATTTATTATTTCTTTAGTGTTCTGTCTGACGACAGGTCCATATGAACAGGATCCTTCCATCCTTTTCTCGGACTGGGACCTGTTCATATACATTCTTGGCAGATGATCCAGAAGTGGTTTGCCATTGCCTTCTTCTGTGTGTGAATGGAGTAATTGTTGGGATGCCACGGAGGAAATCTCCGTGTTGCCTAGACCACGGCCTTGCCCAACACAAGTTATAAATTCGGGCGCCGTACTAGAATGGCCTCTTTTTAATGTCGTTACGACTCCCATGGGTCAATTTTCCGGACGGCGAAGCCCTTAGAGCGCCAGGTTTGCCCTTTCTGCGTGCACCCACAGTCATCTTTTGGGATAGAAAATAGAACCGTGCTATGTGAATGTAGTAGTGCATCTGATGAAAACGATTGGCTGAAATAAAGTTAGGGGCGTTACGTTCCTTGTGTCTTGCTGCTAGACTCGGTGATAATGCACCCGAGTTTGACAACTTTCTTCCCCACAGTATTGTCGAATGTTGTGTTGAACGAACTCGGTGCTCCGTTTTACAATGGGTGCATTTTGTTAAGGCGTGGCTGTATTAAGCTTACGTGAATTATAACCCGTACTGCATTTTCACATAACACGAAATAATCGGTTGCGTAGTAAAGTTAAGTACTACTGACAAAGTCTGCTTTTCCTTTCTTGTTTTCAGATTTATAGTCATTCAAATTTTGCGTCGAGAATGTTGTATTTAATTAATTCGAGTTCATATTGGAACATTGGAATTCAGTTCGTGTATGATTTGAGGTTTTCACAGCGGTGAGTATGAAGATTTCTGTCTTCTGGGTTGTTGCGCTGTGTAGTCTGGTCGATGTTTACCAACGTATCAGAGGTCATACTGCCTCCGTCATCAGGGCGAT
>NW_019060191.1:190769-208457 GCF_000696155.1 Zootermopsis nevadensis
ACCTCCACTCACCCCAAACGCCTACATGTCGTATAGCGGGACAAACTTTACTTTACCTATATAGTCCTAAGTGATCTGAGCGTGAAGCTGCTTTAGCTGAAAAATTACTTCATTTTATGATTGAAGTATCGTTGAAGAGGCAATGGATTCGAGATTTCCATATACACACAACCTGTGAATAAGGCGTAACGTTGTTTGCCGTGTTGCATGTCTGAGGTTATTTTGGAATCTTTTGTCTTCCAAAATCTTTCCGAATATTTTTGGAATTTCTGTTCAAATTACGTAGGGATAATTTCAAAGGAGGTTAAATGTTTACGGAGCCAGAATTACGCATGTCACACGAATCACGTTTTTCATTTATAAAACGATAAGAAAAGACTGTGTAAGACTTGAGGTTCTCACAGCGGTGAGTTCTACCAGACTACACAGCGCAACAACCCAGAAGACAGAAATCTTCATACGCTGATGACGGAGGCAGTATGACCTGTGAAACGTTGGTAAACATCTACCAGACTACACAGCGCAACAACCCAGAAGACAGAAATCTTCATACGCTGATGACGGAGGCAGTATGACCTGTGAAACGTTGGTAAACATCTACCAGACTACACAGCGCAACAACCCAGAAGACAGAAATCTTCATACGCTGATGACGGAGGCAGTATGACCTGTGAAACGTTGGTAAACATCTACCAGACTACACAGCGCAACAACCCAGAAGACAGAAATCTTCATACGCTGATGACGGAGGCAGTATGACCTGTGAAACGTTGGTAAACATCTACCAGACTACACAGCGCAACAACCCAGAAGACAGAAATCTTCATACGCTGATGACGGAGGCAGTATGACCTGTGAAACGTTGGTAAACATCTACCAGACTACACAGCGCAACAACCCAGAAGACAGAAATCTTCATACGCTGATGACGGAGGCAGTATGACCTGTGAAACGTTGGTAAACATCTACCAGACTACACAGCGCAACAACCCAGAAGACAGAAATCTTCATACGCTGATGACGGAGGCAGTATGACCTGTGAAACGTTGGTAAACATCTACCAGACTACACAGCGCAACAACCCAGAAGACAGAAATCTTCATACGCTGATGACGGAGGCAGTATGACCTGTGAAACGTTGGTAAACATCTACCAGACTACACAGCGCAACAACCCAGAAGACAGAAATCTTCATACGCTGATGACGGAGGCAGTATGACCTGTGAAACGTTGGTAAACATCTACCAGACTACACAGCGCAACAACCCAGAAGACAGAAATCTTCATACGCTGATGACGGAGGCAGTATGACCTGTGAAACGTTGGTAAACATCTACCAGACTACACAGCGCAACAACCCAGAAGACAGAAATCTTCATACGCTGATGACGGAGGCAGTATGACCTGTGAAACGTTGGTAAACATCTACCAGACTACACAGCGCAACAACCCAGAAGACAGAAATCTTCATACGCTGATGACGGAGGCAGTATGACCTGTGAAACGTTGGTAAACATCTACCAGACTACACAGCGCAACAACCCAGAAGACAGAAATCTTCATACGCTGATGACGGAGGCAGTATGACCTGTGAAACGTTGGTAAACATCTACCAGACTACACAGCGCAACAACCCAGAAGACAGAAATCTTCATACGCTGATGACGGAGGCAGTATGACCTGTGAAACGTTGGTAAACATCTACCAGACTACACAGCGCAACAACCCAGAAGACAGAAATCTTCATACGCTGATGACGGAGGCAGTATGACCTGTGAAACGTTGGTAAACATCTACCAGACTACACAGCGCAACAACCCAGAAGACAGAAATCTTCATACGCTGATGACGGAGGCAGTATGACCTGTGAAACGTTGGTAAACATCTACCAGACTACACAGCGCAACAACCCAGAAGACAGAAATCTTCATACGCTGATGACGGAGGCAGTATGACCTGTGAAACGTTGGTAAACATCTACCAGACTACACAGCGCAACAACCCAGAAGACAGAAATCTTCATACGCTGATGACGGAGGCAGTATGACCTGTGAAACGTTGGTAAACATCTACCAGACTACACAGCGCAACAACCCAGAAGACAGAAATCTTCATACGCTGATGACGGAGGCAGTATGACCTGTGAAACGTTGGTAAACATCTACCAGACTACACAGCGCAACAACCCAGAAGACAGAAATCTTCATACGCTGATGACGGAGGCAGTATGACCTGTGAAACGTTGGTAAACATCTACCAGACTACACAGCGCAACAACCCAGAAGACAGAAATCTTCATACGCTGATGACGGAGGCAGTATGACCTGTGAAACGTTGGTAAACATCTACCAGACTACACAGCGCAACAACCCAGAAGACAGAAATCTTCATACGCTGATGACGGAGGCAGTATGACCTGTGAAACGTTGGTAAACATCTACCAGACTACACAGCGCAACAACCCAGAAGACAGAAATCTTCATACGCTGATGACGGAGGCAGTATGACCTGTGAAACGTTGGTAAACATCTACCAGACTACACAGCGCAACAACCCAGAAGACAGAAATCTTCATACGCTGATGACGGAGGCAGTATGACCTGTGAAACGTTGGTAAACATCTACCAGACTACACAGCGCAACAACCCAGAAGACAGAAATCTTCATACGCTGATGACGGAGGCAGTATGACCTGTGAAACGTTGGTAAACATCTACCAGACTACACAGCGCAACAACCCAGAAGACAGAAATCTTCATACGCTGATGACGGAGGCAGTATGACCTGTGAAACGTTGGTAAACATCTACCAGACTACACAGCGCAACAACCCAGAAGACAGAAATCTTCATACGCTGATGACGGAGGCAGTATGACCTGTGAAACGTTGGTAAACATCTACCAGACTACACAGCGCAACAACCCAGAAGACAGAAATCTTCATACGCTGATGACGGAGGCAGTATGACCTGTGAAACGTTGGTAAACATCTACCAGACTACACAGCGCAACAACCCAGAAGACAGAAATCTTCATACGCTGATGACGGAGGCAGTATGACCTGTGAAACGTTGGTAAACATCTACCAGACTACACAGCGCAACAACCCAGAAGACAGAAATCTTCATACGCTGATGACGGAGGCAGTATGACCTGTGAAACGTTGGTAAACATCTACCAGACTACACAGCGCAACAACCCAGAAGACAGAAATCTTCATACGCTGATGACGGAGGCAGTATGACCTGTGAAACGTTGGTAAACATCTACCAGACTACACAGCGCAACAACCCAGAAGACAGAAATCTTCATACGCTGATGACGGAGGCAGTATGACCTGTGAAACGTTGGTAAACATCTACCAGACTACACAGCGCAACAACCCAGAAGACAGAAATCTTCATACGCTGATGACGGAGGCAGTATGACCTGTGAAACGTTGGTAAACATCTACCAGACTACACAGCGCAACAACCCAGAAGACAGAAATCTTCATACGCTGATGACGGAGGCAGTATGACCTGTGAAACGTTGGTAAACATCTACCAGACTACACAGCGCAACAACCCAGAAGACAGAAATCTTCATACGCTGATGACGGAGGCAGTATGACCTGTGAAACGTTGGTAAACATCTACCAGACTACACAGCGCAACAACCCAGAAGACAGAAATCTTCATACGCTGATGACGGAGGCAGTATGACCTGTGAAACGTTGGTAAACATCTACCAGACTACACAGCGCAACAACCCAGAAGACAGAAATCTTCATACGCTGATGACGGAGGCAGTATGACCTGTGAAACGTTGGTAAACATCTACCAGACTACACAGCGCAACAACCCAGAAGACAGAAATCTTCATACGCTGATGACGGAGGCAGTATGACCTGTGAAACGTTGGTAAACATCTACCAGACTACACAGCGCAACAACCCAGAAGACAGAAATCTTCATACGCTGATGACGGAGGCAGTATGACCTGTGAAACGTTGGTAAACATCTACCAGACTACACAGCGCAACAACCCAGAAGACAGAAATCTTCATACGCTGATGACGGAGGCAGTATGACCTGTGAAACGTTGGTAAACATCTACCAGACTACACAGCGCAACAACCCAGAAGACAGAAATCTTCATACGCTGATGACGGAGGCAGTATGACCTGTGAAACGTTGGTAAACATCTACCAGACTACACAGCGCAACAACCCAGAAGACAGAAATCTTCATACGCTGATGACGGAGGCAGTATGACCTGTGAAACGTTGGTAAACATCTACCAGACTACACAGCGCAACAACCCAGAAGACAGAAATCTTCATACGCTGATGACGGAGGCAGTATGACCTGTGAAACGTTGGTAAACATCTACCAGACTACACAGCGCAACAACCCAGAAGACAGAAATCTTCATACGCTGATGACGGAGGCAGTATGACCTGTGAAACGTTGGTAAACATCTACCAGACTACACAGCGCAACAACCCAGAAGACAGAAATCTTCATACGCTGATGACGGAGGCAGTATGACCTGTGAAACGTTGGTAAACATCTACCAGACTACACAGCGCAACAACCCAGAAGACAGAAATCTTCATACGCTGATGACGGAGGCAGTATGACCTGTGAAACGTTGGTAAACATCTACCAGACTACACAGCGCAACAACCCAGAAGACAGAAATCTTCATACGCTGATGACGGAGGCAGTATGACCTGTGAAACGTTGGTAAACATCTACCAGACTACACAGCGCAACAACCCAGAAGACAGAAATCTTCATACGCTGATGACGGAGGCAGTATGACCTGTGAAACGTTGGTAAACATCTACCAGACTACACAGCGCAACAACCCAGAAGACAGAAATCTTCATACGCTGATGACGGAGGCAGTATGACCTGTGAAACGTTGGTAAACATCTACCAGACTACACAGCGCAACAACCCAGAAGACAGAAATCTTCATACGCTGATGACGGAGGCAGTATGACCTGTGAAACGTTGGTAAACATCTACCAGACTACACAGCGCAACAACCCAGAAGACAGAAATCTTCATACGCTGATGACGGAGGCAGTATGACCTGTGAAACGTTGGTAAACATCTACCAGACTACACAGCGCAACAACCCAGAAGACAGAAATCTTCATACGCTGATGACGGAGGCAGTATGACCTGTGAAACGTTGGTAAACATCTACCAGACTACACAGCGCAACAACCCAGAAGACAGAAATCTTCATACGCTGATGACGGAGGCAGTATGACCTGTGAAACGTTGGTAAACATCTACCAGACTACACAGCGCAACAACCCAGAAGACAGAAATCTTCATACGCTGATGACGGAGGCAGTATGACCTGTGAAACGTTGGTAAACATCTACCAGACTACACAGCGCAACAACCCAGAAGACAGAAATCTTCATACGCTGATGACGGAGGCAGTATGACCTGTGAAACGTTGGTAAACATCTACCAGACTACACAGCGCAACAACCCAGAAGACAGAAATCTTCATACGCTGATGACGGAGGCAGTATGACCTGTGAAACGTTGGTAAACATCTACCAGACTACACAGCGCAACAACCCAGAAGACAGAAATCTTCATACGCTGATGACGGAGGCAGTATGACCTGTGAAACGTTGGTAAACATCTACCAGACTACACAGCGCAACAACCCAGAAGACAGAAATCTTCATACGCTGATGACGGAGGCAGTATGACCTGTGAAACGTTGGTAAACATCTACCAGACTACACAGCGCAACAACCCAGAAGACAGAAATCTTCATACGCTGATGACGGAGGCAGTATGACCTGTGAAACGTTGGTAAACATCTACCAGACTACACAGCGCAACAACCCAGAAGACAGAAATCTTCATACGCTGATGACGGAGGCAGTATGACCTGTGAAACGTTGGTAAACATCTACCAGACTACACAGCGCAACAACCCAGAAGACAGAAATCTTCATACGCTGATGACGGAGGCAGTATGACCTGTGAAACGTTGGTAAACATCTACCAGACTACACAGCGCAACAACCCAGAAGACAGAAATCTTCATACGCTGATGACGGAGGCAGTATGACCTGTGAAACGTTGGTAAACATCTACCAGACTACACAGCGCAACAACCCAGAAGACAGAAATCTTCATACGCTGATGACGGAGGCAGTATGACCTGTGAAACGTTGGTAAACATCTACCAGACTACACAGCGCAACAACCCAGAAGACAGAAATCTTCATACGCTGATGACGGAGGCAGTATGACCTGTGAAACGTTGGTAAACATCTACCAGACTACACAGCGCAACAACCCAGAAGACAGAAATCTTCATACGCTGATGACGGAGGCAGTATGACCTGTGAAACGTTGGTAAACATCTACCAGACTACACAGCGCAACAACCCAGAAGACAGAAATCTTCATACGCTGATGACGGAGGCAGTATGACCTGTGAAACGTTGGTAAACATCTACCAGACTACACAGCGCAACAACCCAGAAGACAGAAATCTTCATACGCTGATGACGGAGGCAGTATGACCTGTGAAACGTTGGTAAACATCTACCAGACTACACAGCGCAACAACCCAGAAGACAGAAATCTTCATACGCTGATGACGGAGGCAGTATGACCTGTGAAACGTTGGTAAACATCTACCAGACTACACAGCGCAACAACCCAGAAGACAGAAATCTTCATACGCTGATGACGGAGGCAGTATGACCTGTGAAACGTTGGTAAACATCTACCAGACTACACAGCGCAACAACCCAGAAGACAGAAATCTTCATACGCTGATGACGGAGGCAGTATGACCTGTGAAACGTTGGTAAACATCTACCAGACTACACAGCGCAACAACCCAGAAGACAGAAATCTTCATACGCTGATGACGGAGGCAGTATGACCTGTGAAACGTTGGTAAACATCTACCAGACTACACAGCGCAACAACCCAGAAGACAGAAATCTTCATACGCTGATGACGGAGGCAGTATGACCTGTGAAACGTTGGTAAACATCTACCAGACTACACAGCGCAACAACCCAGAAGACAGAAATCTTCATACGCTGATGACGGAGGCAGTATGACCTGTGAAACGTTGGTAAACATCTACCAGACTACACAGCGCAACAACCCAGAAGACAGAAATCTTCATACGCTGATGACGGAGGCAGTATGACCTGTGAAACGTTGGTAAACATCTACCAGACTACACAGCGCAACAACCCAGAAGACAGAAATCTTCATACGCTGATGACGGAGGCAGTATGACCTGTGAAACGTTGGTAAACATCTACCAGACTACACAGCGCAACAACCCAGAAGACAGAAATCTTCATACGCTGATGACGGAGGCAGTATGACCTGTGAAACGTTGGTAAACATCTACCAGACTACACAGCGCAACAACCCAGAAGACAGAAATCTTCATACGCTGATGACGGAGGCAGTATGACCTGTGAAACGTTGGTAAACATCTACCAGACTACACAGCGCAACAACCCAGAAGACAGAAATCTTCATACGCTGATGACGGAGGCAGTATGACCTGTGAAACGTTGGTAAACATCTACCAGACTACACAGCGCAACAACCCAGAAGACAGAAATCTTCATACGCTGATGACGGAGGCAGTATGACCTGTGAAACGTTGGTAAACATCTACCAGACTACACAGCGCAACAACCCAGAAGACAGAAATCTTCATACGCTGATGACGGAGGCAGTATGACCTGTGAAACGTTGGTAAACATCTACCAGACTACACAGCGCAACAACCCAGAAGACAGAAATCTTCATACGCTGATGACGGAGGCAGTATGACCTGTGAAACGTTGGTAAACATCTACCAGACTACACAGCGCAACAACCCAGAAGACAGAAATCTTCATACGCTGATGACGGAGGCAGTATGACCTGTGAAACGTTGGTAAACATCTACCAGACTACACAGCGCAACAACCCAGAAGACAGAAATCTTCATACGCTGATGACGGAGGCAGTATGACCTGTGAAACGTTGGTAAACATCTACCAGACTACACAGCGCAACAACCCAGAAGACAGAAATCTTCATACGCTGATGACGGAGGCAGTATGACCTGTGAAACGTTGGTAAACATCTACCAGACTACACAGCGCAACAACCCAGAAGACAGAAATCTTCATACGCTGATGACGGAGGCAGTATGACCTGTGAAACGTTGGTAAACATCTACCAGACTACACAGCGCAACAACCCAGAAGACAGAAATCTTCATACGCTGATGACGGAGGCAGTATGACCTGTGAAACGTTGGTAAACATCTACCAGACTACACAGCGCAACAACCCAGAAGACAGAAATCTTCATACGCTGATGACGGAGGCAGTATGACCTGTGAAACGTTGGTAAACATCTACCAGACTACACAGCGCAACAACCCAGAAGACAGAAATCTTCATACGCTGATGACGGAGGCAGTATGACCTGTGAAACGTTGGTAAACATCTACCAGACTACACAGCGCAACAACCCAGAAGACAGAAATCTTCATACGCTGATGACGGAGGCAGTATGACCTGTGAAACGTTGGTAAACATCTACCAGACTACACAGCGCAACAACCCAGAAGACAGAAATCTTCATACGCTGATGACGGAGGCAGTATGACCTGTGAAACGTTGGTAAACATCTACCAGACTACACAGCGCAACAACCCAGAAGACAGAAATCTTCATACGCTGATGACGGAGGCAGTATGACCTGTGAAACGTTGGTAAACATCTACCAGACTACACAGCGCAACAACCCAGAAGACAGAAATCTTCATACGCTGATGACGGAGGCAGTATGACCTGTGAAACGTTGGTAAACATCTACCAGACTACACAGCGCAACAACCCAGAAGACAGAAATCTTCATACGCTGATGACGGAGGCAGTATGACCTGTGAAACGTTGGTAAACATCTACCAGACTACACAGCGCAACAACCCAGAAGACAGAAATCTTCACACTTCCCGCTGTGTAAACCTCAAATCCTACGAAATACTTACTTAGCGTAACTCAACTTAACCTAATACAAATTAAAGTGCCGTAATAAAACCCAAACGGAATAAAATAAACCAAATGACGTTCTACAACCCTAACTGCAGGAGCAACCTAATATAATTGAAAGTAAACGTGTTTGAGTATTTTTCTTCTTATTCTTCCTTTAGCTCTCAGAGCCCTTCCGAAAATATGAAGAATTGTTATTCATATAAGTAGATTATGCACTATATAGACATACTTAATACATATAAAAACCATTTTGAGTATGAAGATAAGATGGAATAATTCAATTCTTCCCTATACAGAAACAAGGACAGTTTGCTTAACGGTTTAAAACAGTGCAAGGGAAGAATGCCGGTTATAAAATGCAAACGAAGTGGAATATATGAAGTGGTATTAGGTGAAGTGGGGGGGCAGGCGGAATGGCTTGAGGGAGACGTAAATATACTAGAAGTTACGCAACCTCTACTGTATTAATGAAATAGCTGCTGCTGAATTGATGCACGAGGTGAAGCTCTCGTAAAGTGGGCGAACCAGTTGCCTCTCGCAGATTGATCGACGTGCACTCCAGGAATGTCTTGTTCCTGCGTAATCCATAGATCCCCCCCCCCCCCATATCAAATCGGAGTTACTCAACGTTCACCTTTAGTAGCAGAAGAGTATAGGGCACGTGGAGGTAATAGGGGTTGTATCCGTGTATGACGTAGATTTCTGTCCTCGGCTTTAATATGGGATACCTGGTGGGAACGCTGTATTTTTTCACGTCCTTCATTTCCGCAGACTTACTTACATAACATATTTCGAAACGTTCTGAAACGTGACCTACGAACACTTAACAAGTAACTATTAGTTCTTAAAGTTACGTCTCGTTCAACGCACCTGAATTCGAAAAAGAACAGCTAACGTTCTATCCCCGAAAGTCTTAGTTCTCTGCGCCGCCACTGGATGACGTGACCATCTACCTGACCCTAACTTCGTGTAAAAGTTTACCTGCACCGAACTAGAGGGATGTTCAGGTACGGGATAACCTACGAGTAACAGCTTTTTCTTAGACAGGTCTCGGCATAATATAACCCATTAGTACCTAATTTAAAAAAAAATTAATCGCTGAAATCTGAGCCCGCCCACACTAATTCAATTTGGCAAAGACTACACGTTCCGTTCAAACGTTCTCTTACTTTCTTGCCAGTATAAAGTACATGACGCAATTAAAACGCCGGTTACACAAGGCCGTCGTTTCCACACTGTTCGGAACCTTGTCCCGCTTTAAGAAGCAGTAAATATTAAATGAAAAGCGGACAGTTACAAATGTATGCCCCACCGAGTATGTTCCTCCTACAATTATTCTGCTATGCACTCGAAACACTGCGACTTAATTCACCCCAGTGAAGGGCAAAGTTAAGAAATATTTAAGTCGCTTCCTACTATGAAGCCACGACTAATCAGCAGGGGTACTTAAGGCTTAGTAATCGGATTACAGAAACGAAGAAACAACGTGTTCTGACAAATACAAATTCTTTCAATTAAATTCAACCAGAAATGAAACAAGTTTATTAACTTTGGTATTTTGTAGGTGACACTTAGCTGGGCACTGGTTCATCTTCTGTTGCACGACATTTTGATGCCACAAGTTATAAAATAAATTCCTCCAGTCCTCCCACGCGTGTAGAACCGAGCTAGTTTATAATAAATTGCATCAGTGCGTAATAAAATCAATTTACTTAAAATCAGCACGCTCAGATTTAAGAGGAAGCAGGGATAGCTGGCTAGGGGTTGGAAGATCGGGGTTCTATTCCGGTAGGTGGCATGAATTCCTCGCTGTGCCACGGGGGTTCCCCCTTCTCCGCCGACAAAACATTCAGAACATGAAGCCGTCTAGTGAGGCGGTTAACAATATTCAAAGCGTTGCCCCTCTCACACATACCTCGGTGTGGCGCACAGCCACACCCTCGGCATTACAGATTTACCCTTAACACAGAACACCTACACCCTAGTGATTTTACATGAAGGAACTAAGGAAGACAACGAAAATACCTCACGATAGCCTGTCTTCGTTAAATGATTTACATAAATCCCCTTTTAAAACACCAACTATTGATCAGAAACGAATTCTGCACGAAGTCAAATAACCGGGTTATTCGACCTGAATAACCGCCCACACATTACGGTCTGACGCACACCTTCCCCGGAGCAAAGTCACCTAATCGTCCTTGCAGACACCGAACAATGATCCGCATCTTTATATATGAAGTAATTACAATCCGCCACACAGATCACAAACTAGATGTTCAAACGGATGACTCACACGCTTTTACGCTCGTCTCTCTCATTCCCGGATACTATTGTGAGCTAATACGTAATTCTGACGCGTCTTTCGAAATGACATCATCGACTTTCCTACACCATGAGATTCACCACCTGCGTACACTCGGTGAAGTTTCTTACAGCCTCTGAATCATTCTAAAAAGTGACTAGAACAGAGTTTCTCAAACTTTTATACCTTGCGCCCCCCTTAAAAACATTTCATAAATTTGACGCCCAGCCTTTCCAGAACAAGTGCAAGCAAACAGATTTGACATAAAAATTTACGTATTAGTATACAGCACTGTAAGACAACTAAACTGCCTCAACCAAGCAAAGGATGTTAAAAATGTTTCTCTATATTTCGTTAAAAAAAGTTTTTCATAAAAACACGCCCCCCCCCCCCCCGGGGGGGGGGAGAGGACTGCCATCAGCAATTCACCCCTTTTTCAGTTTTAAGTGCTAATGCATCACAGCATTCTCACACTTCACGTGGTACAGAACACCTGTTAATAAAATCTGTTTCATCAGACACGTTTTCTCCAGCTTTCCCAACAAATAGCCTCCGTTGTCGATGGCGTTCTTTCTCAACATTACAGATATTAGCCACACTTTGAGAATCCCACACCACTGGCACACGGCATGGTAAAGTTTTTTGACCGGTGAGGTTATCATTTGCTCTGGTTCATAGTGGAACACCCACTGAAGAGTTTTTTCACCCCTGCCGCTGTCGTATGTGCAGGTTTCTGGAGAATAACGTTTAAGTACAAGTTTGTATTATTGTGTTTATCCGTGGGAATCGGGAGGTTAACTGTGGGGTGTATTTATTCACATGCTGGTCCACCCTGAAATATGGGAATCTTGACTCTGGTGGTGGAAGTTGTCAAACAATGCAGCGTCATGGGACGTGACCTTACAGTACTCCTCTGGGTTTATCTCTTAGCATGGGCCACTACCGGCCGGAACATCTATCTATCTTAAATGCAACACTGGTGTACAGTACTTAAAGCACCGTTCGCATGGTGCACGTATGGGTCCAAAAGATTCTGATGTCTTAGGTCATTCTTTCTTTATTGCTACTGAGATTCTGTGACGAAATGGTTTTATTGCGGTACGTCTACTGTTGTTTTGTGTGTAAATTTAATTTCCGATCACACCATTTTGAAGTAATTTCTTGAGCTCAGTCAGTATAGTAACTTTCTACGGACTGGGCGACCGGGATTCGATCTCCGATGGGGGCAGAGGATTCTTCCTGTATCCTCTGCATCCAGACCGGTTCTGGGGCCCACCCAGTCTCCTATCCAATGGGTAAAGGGGTCCTTTCCCGGGGGTAAGGCCGGCCGGGGCGTGATGTCGACCACTCACCCCATCTAGTGCCGAGGTCAAGAAAGAGAGGAGTTATACCTCCACTCCCCCCAAGCGCCAATAGGCGTGTAGTGGGACGCTTTATTAAAAGTGTAGATATTTATTTCTTCGTCACTTCGTCACGTCGATTCCGATGACTTCTGACGTAGTTCCAAACGTTACCTTCAGTCCTTTGTGGTTGGAATTCAGCACACAATATCGTCGTGACTGTGCAGGAGCCCGCGTAGATCATGCCATGTTGTAACCTGCTCACGCCAATCCGTCAGTTGTCTTCCAGCAGTCGAAGTGCAAGGACGTCCTTTTCACAAGTGCAGCGACTGTTCATTGTCGAACTCAACCTGACTCACATCTCGTTCTTACGCAAGGTGTCAGGTCTGTGCCGAGCAAGGTGACAGTGTCACATCTGGTGAACCGTTTCCATGACGCAGGAAGTGTCCTTCCTGGTCGACCTTCAGTGTAAAGTGACGATATTTGTAATTTTGTTACGCTCTGCACGAATGTCACCGAGAAAACTATTCAGAGTTGATTGTCTTACTGTAGTGTAGTACTGTAGCTACAGAGTTAATCTATGTTGAGTACATATGATGCATTAACTCAAGGAAGACTTCGGATTGTTTGCACGTTCATTGTGATGGGTTATTGACATTTTGGATAAACTTTGTCGTTGTGATGAAACATGGCTCCACCTGTGAGGGTACGTTAATGGCCAAAACACTAGAACACGGAGCGGTGAAAATCCGCTTGCCTTCCGCGACACTCAATTACGCTCCTTAAAAGTCGGAGTATGGCGTTCTGCTTCTCCACTGGGAATAATTGGTCCCGTTTTCTTCATTGAAACGACAACAACTGAACGTCGCCAGGATTTCGTTTCCATTTTGGAAGTTGACGAACAAGACTCCTGGTTTCAGCACTGACATGAAATTCAGCAATGCACACGTTGAGAGAATTGTTGGTGGTCGCATTATTTCTGGAGACTTGTGCCCCTCTATCCCCGGATTTGGTACCACCGGATTTCTGTCTTTGGGGTTCTTTTGAAGGAGAACGCGTACGGAGGCAGCCCGCGTGATTCAGAAGAACCGATGCAAACTACTGAGCTGTGCATTTGAAATATAACTGTAGAAACTTTTCACGGGGCTGCGGCAGACACGAGGAACGGAGTGGATATTTCCATAACTTTATATAAGTGTTTTTTGACGTAAATACGTGTATAAGGAAGGGTCATTCGGCAAAAAGGGGAACGAAAAAGTGGAAGGAAAAAGTGTAACCTGGTTACCTAGGAAACGTCATCTGTTTACTCGGCATTGTTGTTACCTATAAAACATTACATTCAGCTACCACAGACCCATCTTAAGCGTAACTAATTCAAGTTAAATAAGCAAAATCTTAATGAAACTTTACTCAATTGTAAAGCATGTATAAAGGAAATATTTAGAATAAAGCCAATATATAAACTTCCTTTCCGTATAGACGTATTTACGTCAAATTCTCCGGAACCGTGGTTCCACTGACAATTTTTTAATTTTTTTATTTATAATAGTTTATTATTTTACTAATAGAACATACCCCAGATTTGGGTTATATGATTATCAGAGCAACACCCAAGCCTTTCTGCGTAAATGCTCTGTTGTTCTCTGAAGGGGCCCTCAAACGCATATTCTTCTATATATAATATGTTTTGGCCGATCCCTCATCCAAGGAGTACTACCAAAATGTCTATAGATCAAAGCCAACGAAAAGTATCAAAGTATCAAGTATATAATATATTGTGCTCAAGTGCGTAATATTGGCCAGTCCTTCTGAAATTGTAACCATTCGTCAGTTTGCTCGGATGATGGAACGTTTAGTTACGTGAAAGATGAAGTTTTTTTTATACTCAATTCCGCACGTTCTCTGCTCTTAGGGGCGTGTAACGGCCAAATTGGCAATGACGACTGAGGCAGATTAATGAGTAACGACAGACTCTGCTGTTTCTCCAATTCGTGACCGAAAATACGGAACCCGGATCACCGTAAATGGTTGTAAAATACACTCTAGATTTCAACTAAGCCCTGCAATAAAATCTCTCTTTCAATTTAGCAATGAGTTTTCCCTCACTGTAAACCGAATGTTTTTTTCGTAGATTTCCTAACCCCAACTAAATTAGTAACAGTAGTACAGAATCACAGATGGATAAATCGCATGTGATTATGCAGCAATGTTGGAATAAAATTTAAATTATGTCCGGCCACAGTGGGTATGAAATAACTGTCTCTTCATCACCATTTGATCGATCGCTTTATTTAAAAGCAGGAAACGTCACACAACATTGAAATGTTAACAGAAACTTGCTGGCGGATATTGATTGGTCCGAGGACCTCCCTCAGAGATAAGTGTGTTGGGTACTGAGTACGTTTGCCGATCATTGTCATACTAATAAAATCGGTATTATTATTATTTAGTGTTCTGTCTGACGACAGGTCCATATGAACAGGATCCTTCCATCCTTTTCTCGGACTGGGACCTGTTCATATACGTTCTTGGCAGATGATCCAGAAGTGGTTTGCCATTGCCTGCTTCTGTGTGTGAATAGAGTAATTGTTGGGATGCCACGGAGAAAACTCAGTGTTGCCTAGACCACGGCCTTGCCCAACAAAAGTTATAAATTCGGGCACCGCCAGTAATAAATAAAAATCGCATTTTCGAGAAAATTATCGTAATGCTTGCTACCATGCACTTCACAATAGAAACGTAAAGATTGAAAAATACAATATTATAATTTTTTCTTGTTTTGCGTGAGTGTGTAACTTTGCCTCTCAGTTTTCTTTACGAAAACAGATTGAGGGTGACCTGAGAACGGTAACAGGACTCTGGAGAAAACAGTATGATGAGGAGCTCTATAGGTAATATTATAGAGTGGGGCAAATTAAGCAGCATGAGGCTGGTAGGGCTTGTGGCGCGTATGGGGGAGACAAGAAATCAGTACAAAATTTTGGTCGCAAAGCCTGAACAAACGGGACCACTAGGAAGACATTGGTGTAGGCGGAAGAATAATATTCAAATGGTAGGTTAGATGGGTTTGGAGGTTGTGAATTGGAGCAGTCGGGTTCACTACAGGATTCTTTGGCGGGTTTTGTGAGCACGGCAACGAACATCGAGTTTCGTAAAATACGAAAATTCTGTTGACTAGCTGAGACACTATGAGCATTTCAAAATGAATTCTGGTCCATGTATCGACTCCGGATGTAAGGTGGATACGAATAGTATTCCTGAAACCATGCGTATATTGGAAAGATTATAAAAAAATCGGTCATATCTAGTAGTTTTGCCACTGCGTATACAGCTTGGTCCTGAAATGTCTTACGAAACTTTTGGAGAGTGTACAAAAGCCTTTTAAATCTGCACGTCAGAGGAGTGACGTTTTGATTATTATTTTATCACATCTGCAATTTATTCCCATCTGCACATCAGAGGAAGTATTCAATAAGTGCGTGTCATAGGAACCTAATTCAAAAAACAATTTTGTACTCGCGGCACGCGACCCCATTTTGCATATCCTGCGGTGAAGAGGGGTAGATGGTTTATGGGGTTCATTGGGTCAACACCAACACTAATCTCAGAGGAGTTAGTCTCAGGTACCAATGTCTCTGGGATACTTTGAACGACCCGTTCTTCAAGTGTCTGTGCATTGCGGGTCCCAGCTTTGCGTTGGCTTTGATCTGTTAAGACATTCGGTAGGACTCCTTGGATGAGGGATCGGCCTCTACCTGTACACAGGACAGCACAACACAGAAAAACGCGGACAAACATCCATGGCTTGAGTGGGATTCGAACCCACGGTCCCAGTGACCAAGAGGCACAAGGCCCACGCCTCAGACCGCGCGGCCACTTCTGACCCCCCAACTTTCTTTACTCATAAAATATAGTATTTTAGATTTATATTAAAGAGTACTGAGTCGGTTTTTAATTACGTGACTGAGTAACATTATCAAATGTTTAAATTTACAATGTAGTGTCGTGCCAGATAGAGACTGGACGACTGTGGTTCGATTTCAGACTGGGGCAGAGGACTTTTCCTCTAGCCTCTGTGTCCAGACCGGCTCTGGGGTCCACCCAGCCTCCTCTACAATGGGTACCGGGGTCCTTTCCCGGGGGTAAAGCCGGCCGGGGCGTGATGTTGACCACTCACCCCCATCTAATGCCGAGGTTAATAATGAGTAGTATCTAAACTTTGTCTACCGTCTCAACTGTGTGTATTTCAGTTTGCCTAACCTCATTACCCCTGTGGAAGGACGTTCAATATCGGACAAAAGTAAAGATTTCAATCAGAATTTTATTAAACCATAAATGACGATGCACCCCTCGGACTTCTGACCTTATTGCACTACCAATAATGCGGCGGTAATGAGGATTGACTTTTTTAATTGGTGACGAACGTTTTGCATTACGTGTGGTTTACAGACAAACAATAATTACACAGCCTCTTTCGAATATCAGAACCTACGCATTTTTATATCCATTTACAGTTGCGCTTGGTGTCAGTTTCACAGGGAAATTTTGAAACATTTAGTTGAATAATTTTTAACTGTGTAGTTTAAATTAGTATTTGAGCGACTGAGCTAATAGAACGCGTGCGTTAAAGAAATTGACTAACATCACCGCTCGCTCACGTGACCTTACGAACGACGCTAATCACTTGGCTTGGTGGATACCACGGAATATGGATACGTAAGCATGGTTTAGTCCAGGAGTGGGGAACCTTTTCATGTTGGAAGACCGCATTCAAGAAACTTCAATTAGATGTACTTAAAAATGTACATTATTTTTTAAAAATCTAATAATAATTTAAAAAAATGAAAACTATTTGTTAATTTTAAAGTTAACTAATCTTTTAATGACTTTGTTGTGTCTGCATTTTGTTGGAAAGCATTTGAATGTTTGGTTGCAGCATGGAGGTCCTCAGTTTCAGTTGACCCTCTAGATCAGTGGTATTCA
>NW_019060191.1:346171-394702 GCF_000696155.1 Zootermopsis nevadensis
AGCGGCGCTGGGATCGTTGTGTTCACTCCCAGGGGAACTACTTCGAGGGTGATGGATGAATTTAATACCTGAGATAAGTGTACGGGTTTTTATAGGCGCAGTCTTGAAACTTTCCGATCGCACCTCGTATCTACAACTAACAGCAACAAATGAATATTGCGTTCATGAAGAAGTGAATGCTCACTACCATGCAATTTGTAGTGGTTAAACCTTTAATTTTGGTTGTATTGCATGGGTGTGGAATTTGGTCTTCTTATTAATGGCGGAACACGACTGAGTGTGTTCAAGAACGATACTGAGAAGAATATTTGGACATAAGACGGTTGAAGCATTTTTGGGATTGTAATGTTAAAATGGATGTTAGGGAAATTGAGTTGTGAGTATGTGGACCATTGGTGGTCTCGTTTGCACCTCTGTGATCCATAGAAGACAGGGAATCTCTTGACTTTCTGAAAAATAACTGCTTTATGGAGTTATTTAATACACTATAATTTATTTGCATTTTATACTTGCAGATATATAATATAATCATAAAGTTTCATGTCATTACCATTTTTTTTTTGAATGTTGATTTATAAATCGCGTCATACACTTGTAGAAGTGTTTGTAATCCAGCTTCGTGCGAAATTTCGTATTCCTGTGTTGGCGATTCTGAGCGAGTTCGCGTAGCCATTGTAACTCCCACGTCATACCTTGTGCACAATTCTCACTGCTCTTATTGGCAGGATTGTGGGTGAGGCAGATTGTTACTAATTTGCTGTACTACGTCAGATGCAGTAGGTAAGACAGACAGACAGACAGACAGACTGACAGACTTGGATCTCATGAGCTGTTCACTGTGTGCCGTGTGGTAAATGAAGTTGATTGATTTAGTGTGTAGATTAATTGAATTGGCGTACGAACGTAAATACAGGTGTTGAGGTTCTCAAAAATGTGCACTGATGTCAACACTGATATACTGCAGACCGGCGTTTATTAATCTGTGGTTCGTGGACCCCCTGGAGATCCGCGACTGTTTAAGAAATTAAATAATTTTTCCCAGCAGATTTTTTAAGCATGTGTACATAAAAAAGGAAAGTATGAAATTGAAATGTTTTAAAACGCTCTGTAAAAGTGAATGAATTCGAAATTGGAATAAATAGACTTGTGGTGGGTTTTAAAAAAAAACGGTGGATCGTTGGCTTAAGTTTAAGCGGGAAAACACTGAAGACGTCAATCAAGGTGCATCATGTTGAAAACAAAGTGCTCTAATTCAAAAGAAGGCTAACTAACTAACTAACTAACTAACTAGATGGCTTACCGACCCCGAAGGTTCATCACCGAATTAACCAAAGCCCTCCACCGGACCCTGTCCTGGGCCAACAAACTCCAGTCTCCTTCAACTCCTATCTCCCATAGATCCCGCCTGATATTATCCTCCCATCTACGTCTAGGTCTCTTCCCCTCAGGCTTCCCAACCAATACCTGGTGTACACCTCTTGTCCCATCCATGCGCGTTACATGCCCAGCCCATCTCATTCTTCTCGACTTAATCACCCTCACAATACTGGGGGAGCAGTAGAGATTTTTAAGCTCATCATTATGCAGTTTTCTCCATGTCCTATCGTCTTCTCTCTTAGGCCCAAATATCCTCCTCAACACCCGATTCTCAAACACCTGCAATCTGTGTTCCTCCCTCTGAGTGAGAGACCATGTTCTGCACCCATACAAAACAACAGGCAAGATTATTGTTTTGTGTATTTTAATTTTCAGGTTCTTAGAGATCAGACGGGAAGACAAAATATTCTGAACCGAGAAGTATCAAGCATTTCCGGAATTTAGTCTCCTCCTAACTTCCTCACAAGTATCATTTTGATTTGTTATTGTTGTTCCCTGATATTTGAACTTTGTAACCCTTTCAAAGGATTTATTAGCCACCCTAAGATAATTTTGCCCGCCTGTCTTCTGACGACGAGATACTAACAGAGCAAGGGAGACAAAGCATCTCCTTGTTTTAGACCGTTCTTGATGAAGAATGTCTCAGATACATATTTACCTACTCGAATTTTGCTACAGGTTTCATTTAAGCAAATTTTTATTAGACTCACTAGCTTCTTTGGTATACCAAATTCAATAAGAATATTATATAACATTTCTATCTTAACAGAGTCACAGGCTTCCTTGAAATCTATAAATAATTGATGTACGGTTCCACTGAACTCCCATTTTTTCTCTGGTATCTGACGAATGAAAATGCTGTGAAAGCTTCGTACGAAGTGTCCATGCTCATAGATGAAGCTGGAAAACCTCATACAGACACTAAAGAACTTATATTACCTGCTGCAATAGCCGTGGTTACTGCAGTGGTCGGAGAAAAAGCAGAGAGAATTTTGTGGCGTTGTCTAACGACACGTAAACAAGCGAACTGGCGAAATTTCAGACAACGTAAAAAAACAATTGACTGAACGAATTTGTAGTACGAATTATTGCCTACAGATGGATGAAAGTACGGACTTTGCAAATAAATCTAATTTACTGTGTTACGTTAGATAATATGAAGGAAATATTGTTGAAGATCTATTGTTCTACTGCTTTTTGATACACTGGGGAAGATGTGTACAGTAATTTGAATGAATTTCTGACGTCATGTGGATGGAATTCAGTGGTCCAGGTGCGTAGGAATCATCACAGATGGCACGCGTGCCTTGTCTGGGAGACTAACTGGACTCATTGCAGGCGTAAGGGAAAATAACCCTTCAGTTACATGGCATCATTGTTGCATTCGTCGAGAATCTTTAGCCACTAAGAAGATGCCAGAAAAATTGAAAAATATCTTGAACGAATCAGTCAAAATCGTAAATTTTATCAAAGTTTGGTCACAAAATTCAAGGCTTTTTGGGGAGCTTTGTCAGTCGAGGTAATGATTAAAAAGTTAGAATTGTGGTCTCGTCGCTTATGACAAAGAAATCTCGATGCTTTTCATAACCTGAAGACCTTTCTGGAATCTGCTGATGAAGAATTATCGAACGAAGTCTTTGAATGTTTTACCCAACAGCTGCAAGATCTGCGATGCACTTTTCGCGAACACTTTCCACCTCGAGATGAAAGTAAAAAATTGGGTTAAAGATTCATTTAATGCAGATATTGACGAATTAGCGAGACTGACAGGATCATAAGAAAATAGCTGGACTGAAATCTCTACGGACAGTGCACTAAAACTTCAATTCAGTAAAATTTTATAGCGATTTTTTAGCTGCATGTACGAACGGATTATCCTTAATTATCGTACTAAGCACTGAAAGTTTTAATTCCATTCCCCACCTCAAATTTTTATGAAAAAGCTTTCTCATCTCTTACGTACCTAAAAAACTTGAATGCAGAAACTGCTTAAGAAGTGTAGAATCTGACCTAAGAATTCAACTCTCAGAAATAAAACGAAGTATTTACAAGCTTGTCGCCAATCCATTAAAGTTAAAATTAGGATTTTTGTATATTTTTTGTTTGAGAATTAAATAAAGTATTTTTGTACTTTGTTTATTTATTTTTTATTTTTTGTGTATTGTTTTGAGGTTAAAATCGTAGAAATGGTTTTAGGGGCCTGCGGCTTCCAATAGTGATTCATTGGGGGTTTGCAGAAGTCCTTCACGCTAGCCAGTGTACACATAACCTTCCTTCTTTCAAACAATGTCTACTCCTCTCCGAAAATTAAAATGTATTTGAAAGGTTTGGCTATCCTCTGAGAAGGATATCAGCTAGCTAACTTGTCATCCATGTCCTGAGATCTAATTAAGCTTAAACCTAATTAACTGTTTATTAAACAAGGGATGCAGTCTTCAGATTGAAGCCAAGCTGTCAGGCAATTTTGAGACATAGCTGGGTCTTATATTTACCAAATTGTGTCATTACTTTTGATCCCAGGACCTATTTCTCAACATTTAAGATCTGCCATTAAACTAGTTCATCCGTCTTTTGCATCACCAGAAATTATTAGCTTGTGACATGCTCTTTCTAATTCTTAATGAAGCTCATATATAATTTAAAGATCCTTTAAAATTATGGTGGGGTTACCACCACATAATTTTCATATGCCTACCATGTTGTCACTAAAAGTACAAAGTTCAGACGTTTATATTTTGGTTCCATCCATCAGGATGATAGATATTACTAAATTAAATAATAAAATAAATAAAATAATTATTTAAAATAATTAAAATATAAAATTAATTAAATTAAATTTATATTAAATATTTAAAATAATTAAAATAAATTTAATGTAGATTTAATCAAAACGTTCGGCTGGTGTAAGAACTCGAAGGTGGGATGCACATGAACAGACAGGCACAGTGATTTCATGGGCTACCCCCCCCCCCCCGCCCCCCTTAAAAACATTTCATAAATTTGACGCCCAGCCTTTCCAGAACAAGTGCAAGCAAACAGATTTGACATAAAAATTTACGTATTAGTATACAGCACTGTAAGACAACTAAACTGCCTCAACCAAGCAAAGGATGTTAAAAATGTTTCTCTATATTTCGTTAAAAAAAGTTTTTCATAAAAACACGCCCCCCCCCCCCGGGGGGGGGGGGGGGGGAAAGATGGAAAGGAAGCTGAAAGAGACTTCAGAGATACTGGACTGAATTTGAACAAAGATTGTGTGCTCACTGTGTTATCATAAACAATGGAATTTTTATAAACTGAATAAAGACTTTGATTGTTTTCAGAACCACAGTGTCCTTATTCACCAAGTTTGGGTTTTCCATGAAGAACTTCTTCGTCTTCTTCTATGGCTCTCCGGTCCGTATTCGGTCCATGGCCTCCTCAATTCTCCTCTTCAATTCGGTCCTCTGTTAGGTCCATTCTGTCCGAGGCTTTGATCGAGGTTTCGAAACATCTTTCTTTTTACGGTGCAAGGTTGTTAGCCTTGCGACTAACCCCCAACCTGGAGGACCAGGGTACCTGTCTTAGTCTGACCTCTCCCCCTCGACCAATCTGGCTAGGGAGGCCCTACCAGTAGCTCTTGGGGTCACTGAGGTACTCAAGCCCCACCACCACGACAAGGTGAAGGTACAATTAAGTGGGGTTTCATGAAGAACTAGTGAACCAATTTAATGAAACTTAGTTTTCTGTTCTTTCAGTGAATTAAAACCAGAAGATAAGGATCGACGATTGTTGATTGAAGTGTGGGATTGGGACCGCACATCTCGCAATGATTTTATGGGTTCGCTGTCATTTGGCATCTCGGAGCTGATCAAGGCCCCCGTTGAAGGTTGGTACAAGCTGCTAACGCAAGAAGAAGGAGAATTCTACAATGTGCCTGTGCCAGAGGAAGGTGCTGAACTAGCGTCACTCAGGAACCAGATGAGGGTAAGTAAAGTTCGTGGCATTAAGCTTTGTCGTATCACGTTTGCTAATCAGCGGTGTAGTTACAGGCTTAAAGTTTTGTCAGAATGTTCATCTGATATTTTGATAGGTGAAGAATGTCCATCATGTGAATTTCTGTGAAACAATTTTTAAAATGGTATAAATGACAAACTGTTAGTAGATTTTTGAGTGATCCAAGTCACTGAACTGTAATTATGTGTTTCAGTCTTTTAATTTCAAGTGCTACCTTTAACAGAAAATCAAAGTTCCAGTGAAATGGATTGTTCTCTTTTAAAAATTGCAACATATACTAAGTGATTAACCTCTTAAATTATAGGTGATTTAATAAATAAGTCTAATAATTGTACGTTTTTATGTTATCATGGAAATGACGTCTAACGAATTGAATTGTCAAATGGTGGAAGGGTATTTATTTTTGCTGAAGCTGTCAGATTCGAGAAAACATCAGATAGAAATGTTGTTTTAAGTGGTTCCCTTGCCTACGTCAGCATGATGCGTCCTCAGGTCGTGGATGTAGACAGCCTGCACATTTGGAGAGTAGCTGAGAATGTATTTAATAAGCTGTCATGGTAGCTGACAAAGCTGGGTCCTGCAGCTTGGAGATTGGAGATAACACCCCTTTGTAAAAAAAGCTGGCATGTTACGAAAGGTCACACGTGGCTCTGGATATGATTATACCATTTGACATGATGCAATTCAAAATGAACATGAGGTTTGGAACCTCAGATGTTAGAAGTCTGTGTAGATCCATTTAATTGAAAACAGTTGCAAGAAAACTAGTAAAGTTATGTTAGATTTTGTGAAGTGCCGTCACAGTGGCTATGCGGTCAGGGGCGTGGGCCTTGTGCCACCCAGATGCTGGGACCATGGGTTCGAATCCCACTCAAAGCACGGATGTTTGTCCGCGTCTTTCTGTGTTGTGCTTTCCTGTGTACAGGTAGAGGCCTTGCGACGAGCTGATCACTCGACCAAGCAGTCCTACCAAATGTCTAAATAGATCAAGCGAACCTCCAAAAAGAGAGGAAGAAAGGAGACCCTGCCAAAGCGGGACAAATGCTAAAGAAGAAAGACAAAAAAGTTGGACTTTGTGAGAATACAGGAAGTAAGGAGAGAGTTAAGATACCTCAATCAGAATAGTGACTAGTTTATAGTCCAAATGACTTGAATCTGTGTCATGGCAGAGGTAGTGATTTTCCCCATTACCGCTGCATCTAGCAGCTCTGCGGTTCTTCCCGTCCTGTGTCTGGGAGGAAGAGGTTTTGTTTCCCGAAGAGTAAAGTGGCCATTGTGTGAAGCTGACCATTCACTTCCATCTGCTGAGATTAAGAATTCATGGAGCTATATGTCTTCTCCCGCTGCATCTTCATAGCCTAATTTAGCACTGGGGACAGGTTTTCTTTTGCAGAGGTGAATCAAATCATAAACTAGGATAGAGTTGGTTGTTGATGGAAGACATTTTTCCAGGTCTGATTTGGGTGCCAGCAGGTAGCGTGTTCTCTGATATTGGTATGTATGGCTAGGAAAATCCTGATTTATAGCTGCTCAGATACTCTGGATTCATGCATTTCATCATAGTCATTCCATGAGTATGTATATGTTAGGTGATGGAGTCTAACCGAGGGTCAGCGATAATACTTTGGTTTGTTGGGGATGATTGTAGGTACTGTATGTAAGTGATGTATAATCCATTTCCCTCCTGAAAAACACTTCACTGACCACTATTTAACATGGTCAATCAGTGGACATTCATTTTCCCATATTTTTTCTATGTGAAATTTCTGCTGCACTGAGTAATAAATATCTCTTTTATTCACTCGATCAACCGCGTGAATTCAAGTAATCATGACAAACATTATTTTACGATTCATGATTTAATGTGTCATCTTTATTTTTCAGTCCATTTACACTTTCTTGTAACTTTCAAGTGCTAAATTCTGATATTGTTGTAATTTCTAATTCATAATTTGCAATCGTCTAATCAATGAAGTTAGGTCTAATGACTGTCCTATCTGAAATGTTACCAAAGAATTGTTGCCAAAACAGTGATCTGCTGAAAAAAAATTCTTATAGTCTTGTTTCACTCTTATTGGCTCGTTGATAGTGATGGGCGCAGTTCAATGAAAACTGTCAAATATTTCTGTTGTTACAAACTATCAAATATTTAAAAACAATGGAAAGAATTTATTTGTTTAGAAGACCTTAGAGGAACGTAATGAATCATTTGGTTTTGTCCATTTATTTGACTACAAAAACACATCAGAGCCTCTTGCTTCATGGGCACATGGTGGGGTAAGGCGAACATGTGGTCTTGTTTTCTTTTCAAACACTTGAATGAATTCATTGGTTATGACACAATTTTTTTACATTGTGCATTTGAATGTGTTATCTAATTATGCAGTTGCTTCTTGAAGAGTTGTTTGAATCATTCCAAACATAGTTTAAAAATAATTTGACATGACAACATTTTTTATGTACAACAGTATAAACCCCCAATGTAATTTGTATCTAATAAGAATAAATTTTTAATACTGATAAGCAAACATGCTGTGATGTTTAAAATATATGACGTGTAAAAGCAGCAAAATATCTTGGTCTGTAAATTGGTAACCCCCTAAATTAGAAAAGTTCGGAAGAACTTATACAAATGTACTTGCTTTCTACCAAGTAATACAAGAAAATAAATTCAAAGACATTTATTACAACATTAAGTTATTCATTACTCAAATACATTTAATTTATTTTCTGTCTTTCAGATATACTCATTCCTTTGCGATCAATCAAATACTTTGATTTGATGAAAATCAGAATGAAAATTGTTGAATGTTGTTACGTTTTAATATTTAAATATTTGATATTATGAACAGCGTCAGTTGTGAGGTCACTCCCCTTCCTATTTGTATACTTTGTAACATTAATGCATTAATTGCCCAGACACACTGAAGAATAATAATAAGTGCATTGTGTACTGTTCACTGTTGTCATTGGTTTGGTGACTGTTTTGTGCACTAGCATAAGGATTAGAATTTGACTGGCTCACATTTTACTTTGAAGATGTTACAATATGGCATCCATAAGTCATGACCACTTTATACTATGAAACTGAAGTATGCGTGGCATGGGACAGAAAGGTATAAATTATTAGCAGTTTGTTTCTGTATTTGACTGTGTAACCCATCTTAAGTGGGTCCCTTGTCACCGCTGCATGGCATGTTTTTGGGTTATCGATGGAAGAGAAGTCCACCAGGTATGGAGAGTGCCTGAAAATATATTGAACAAATAGTCACAGACATCCATTAAGATCTTGTCCTCCAACTTGAGCTTGGGTTGGAGATTAACAACTCCTGACAGTAAAAGAAATCAGGAAATTGCAAAATGTTATACAGGTCTCTGGACTTGGAGGATTCTTTGGAGTGATCTAACCAATGGAAAATTTTCATAATATATGTGATGGTTTAATGAAATGGGGTTTGAGTTGTAAACTTCGCTGTGAAAGAATCTAATTGTCAAAGAGTAAAATGCTTCCAAATTGCAGAATTCATAAATGCACTTGTACTTCTCCTAACAGAGCTTCTAATAATATAGCGAATAAAATATACAAAACTGTAATTCCATTTCTTATTTACATGGGCGTGCTCTCACATTAAGGGAAGAACATAGATTGAAGGTGTTGAAAACATTCATATCTCACAGAGCGAGAGTAGGCTGGGGAAAAACCATAATGAGGAGTTCCACATTTTGTACTATTTAACAATTATTATTTTAATATTATATCAAATAGGATGGGATGGGTGGGGCATGCACCACTCATGACACAGATTTGAATTAAACAGAAAAGTTCGGTTGGAAAACATGAAAGAAACAGCCAACTTGGAGGATCTAGACAAAGATGGGACGATGAAAATAAGATGGATCTTGAGGAAATATATTTTGGAGGGTGTTTACTGAATTTTTCTGGCTCAAGATGGTGACCAATGGTAAGCTTTTTTGAACACAGTAATGAGCCTATGGGTTCCATAAAGACAGGGAATTTCTTGACTAGCTTCTCAATAAGATCTCTGTTTCGTAGAGTTATTTAGGTAGACATCTTGACAAATGGGTAGTGTGAGATGAATTGAGACTTTGTCCTGCAGGTGTCTATAGCTGCTCTGAATAGACGAGCATTAAACCCAACATAAGTTGCTTCCCATGTGCTCTTTATTCTGACAGAAACCTTCCTGAGTGCATACTTTAAATTTTTGTTGTTCCATGACATAAATTTGTACTCACAAGTTGAGGTTTTGTTTTTCTCCACAATGAACCATTCAGTTGAGCATAATCTGTTTTATATCCTTTAGTCTGCCAGCATTGTTCAATGGAAATGAAAACAAACTCAGCTTCTGGATTAGTCATAAAACTGGTTTGTGTTCCAAACAAGATCAAGGAGAGAAAACACCTTTACATTTTACTGTTTGGTCAGGTTTATTCTAATTTGAAGCACTTCTTTGTTTTCATTTGGGACAAAGTGTTATTTAAGTACATTTGACTGGAATGTCATGGTTTGATTTTCTGGTTCTGTTTTAAAAATTTAACAAATTCAATCAGCAAGGTCTCCAGCAAAATTCTTTCTTTCAAAAGTAAAGCAATTGAAAAATACTTTTAAATATGTTGTCTGTGTGAATTGAACAAAAGTAATATGGACAAAATGGAAACATGATTTTATGAAATTAATTTTTGTAGATTGGAAAGTAGATAAAGGAAATAACCTATTTTAATAAATATTGTTATTGCTAGGAATGTTTGTGTGAAGTTCATGACTTCGTATTCTTAATTCAGTTACTATGGAGGAGTGTGAACAAAATAGCTTGTTGGCTGTCAATTCTGTTTGATTTGAGAATGGCGATTAGTAATCTTAAATTGATATTCTTGAAGTTGATTAATTTCAGAATTGGTGTTGATAATTATGCTTTCTTGTGATAGTCATATGAGGGAAGTATATGGTAATTTGTACTTTCAAATAACTGGAAGGCTTTTACACCTGCCAGTCCTTTAATTTTTGCTGCCTTGATTTGTCCCATAATGTGACATTTTAAATACTGTGATAGGATTGTGATTTGATTACAAACATTTACAGTTGGCAAGTGTTTTCATGTTTAAATACACTAAAGTGCTGTATGCTGGTCATTTGACAGCAGTTCTGATTTCTACCTTTCTTCATAACCTGCTCCTGCCCATTCTGAATACTACAATGTGTAAATATAATGCGTTGAACATACAGTCATTAATCTTACTTTTAAATGTACATTTAACAGCTTTTTCTAACTGATTTGCAGCCATGCATGAATGAAGAGTGGTTCTGACAAGGAGTGGAGTTATGAGCAGTTTGTACCATTTTGAACTGAACTATTAATGAAGTTCTGATAGCATAGTTTCAGATGTTATTTACTGACATTTTGAGGCATTATAAACACTAAGGGTGAAATCATCTTTTAAGTTCTTTGAAGTGTGTAGAAGAAAATACACCAATTACCGAGAATGTTATTCACCTTGAATATTCATAACACTTTTTTAATTGCTCTATCATGAAACAGGGCAAACAATATGACACGTGTAAGCTCAGTGAAGTGAACTTGACATGCAGAAAGGTGACTCAGACAGGCAAAGAGGTTCATTCACATTCCTGAACCACAAAGTACAAAGTGTATTAGTACTGTTGCATTTTGGGGGAGTATATAATGATCATACATTCTCAGACTTCGAGAGACTTTTTATCAAAACTTCCATATTATATGTTCACTCTTACCGTATCAGAAGCTTCATTTCTGGTGTGCTCACAGTGGTATAACGCACAACTCCATTGCCCAAGCAGGACATCTTAACAAAGTTGATCATCTGAGTCATAATTTAATATGCTTCTAATGCCAATCACTGACTCTTTGAGGGAAAATAAGTTATTTTTATTAAAGTAAAATAAATGTACCTCTTTCCTATCACAATACATTTAGAGGCAAGAATAAATAATTAGTAATGATATTGAAAATTATTTGATTATTTGGCCTTCCTCTTAAATGGACAAAAATTTTAATAATTCTTATAAAAGGAGTTCTGTAAACTGTAGTATATATTTACTGCCACATGTCTCACTGAAGGAAGTATTCTCTCCAGTTTAGAGAAATAATTCACTCTGTATAATCACTGAGGTTAAGACTCTGGAAATATGAGTTTGTTCTCACGCTCTCACTGTGCATATGTTAACGGAAGCTAGCAGTGAGTACATTTTTAAACCTTGGTATAAATGTCTTAAAAGTTTATTTACAAATTATGTATTAACTTGTGTAAAGAGCAGAACTTATATTGAACAACATAACCTATTACTTTTGCTCCCTAAACATTTAATGTAGCATTTTAGCCCATTGGAGCCTCGTTTAAATAGACTGCTGCCTGGCCTGAGGTATTGAGGGTCAGAGCAGGTAGCATAAGGGAACATGACTTCTGTCATGGTGTAGCTTTGTGGACATTACAGATGCCCGCAAGCGCAATTCAGTGTTAGACTACAGTGAGTAAATATCTGCTATAAAAACGTCTGTATGAAGCAAACCGCAGTGAGTGGCCATTGCTTTTAAGTTTTATTTATGGAACCCTGACTTTAGTATTCTGATAACTGTTCAAATTTTTAAGCAGATATACAAATTCTGAACAGTGTTGGTTATGTCTTCATGGAGTATTGCATCTTATTAAAATTTAAAAGTCTTGTACAAAAGTGCCAGAATATCTTCACTAACCATTACTTGCTGTACAACAATACCTCAAAGAATCAGTGAAAATAACAAGCCTACTAATTTCACTTGGGGTGGCAGTTTTCACTATGTGATCCTTTTCAATAAGCCTTTAATGAAAAGCCAAATTAATGTTGCTCTCACTTCGAATACACTTGTAAACAGTTTCAGACTCTCTGGAACACTAGTTAGCACATAACCTACAGACTTATTTATTTATAATTAAAACAAAATATCATTTTTTCTATGAAAGTAATGATATATTAACAGCAAGTTACAATAGATATGCACCCATTAAATGCTTCAGTTGATGTTTAAGCTTATCTTGGCTTGATTCATTTGTGAAAATTTGAATATGAGACAGTTTTGAGTTGATGTTATTAATGCCAAAACATTTATGATACAGTTCTGTTATTGTCAAGTCCTATGTCATACTGTAAACTGTATCTTATCCTAAAAGCAATGAAATACTGATTTTCTGAAGTCATATATTCTGTTATAAAACATGCTTAAAAACTTATTTTCTTCAGTCAAATTTAAGTCAAAAAGTTCAAAATACTTGATTTTGTTTTTCATATTTATTTCTTGCTTCACACATTAGTTATCCCTGAGGTAACAAATAGTATGAAATCAGCAGTCCAGCAACCATATTACTCAATACTTTTACAGTGCACATTTCTAAAATGGTGAAGTATTCAGTCATTAAGTAGTTTATCCTTCTACTGTTTCTGTAATAGCACAAGGTCCGAATTGAATATTCCAGCACCTACATAATTTGAATATTTTTGTACCAAAGCTTTTGAAAATAGTGAAGATGTAACGACTTATTTGATTATTAACTTTAAATTTACTCTGTTGATTGTCTGAAATAATTGTACTGATGAGTCACAAGTCAGAAACTATCACTCGCATAGTGTGCTGCTACCTCAAGAAATAAACTTAATCTAATGCTGCTTGCTTGTTTGTCCCCTCCAACAGGGATCAACGATACTTAGCAAAAGTCAAGTTCGACACACGGTGGGCACAGGTTTTGCATCTTTGTATGCTTCTAGGTGGCTGCAGTGCATGTTGTTGCTGATACCACTTTGTTGAATACTGACACCAACATTCTTTCATATGATTAATAGTTAATTTCAGTGCATTTACATCAAATTGCTGATATTGCCGTAACCTAAAACTTTGACCATGATGAAACACATATGCCTTAATTCTGTGTTATCCAGCTATCATCATTTATATTAAATTGAGAAAATTATTTTTTTGTTTATCATTTGTTATTTAGTCAGGGTCCTGCCCTGTTGGGAATGATTCAGATCAGGTTAGTAGTCCAAATACAAGACTCTTGTTTCATTTCTGGTACTGTTTCCTTCCTTGAATTTTGTGGGTCAACGGTATATGTGTATTGCATGATTTTATTTTGTTGATTTTAAATTCATTTTCTTAAGGTCAGTTGAGTTAAGAAATTTCAGTCTGAATTTGTGGAATAAGATATCAGTCCTGAAGTTAATTATGTGGAAATATAACATACTTTTCATTCACCTTATTTGAGTTATAAAAATTGAAGGAAAAAAGTTTGATTTAGGTGTGATTCATGAGATCTTCCCTGCTTAGTTTAATTATTAGTTGTCTTGCAAAAGCACAAGAGTCCTGATGTTCATGAAGTCGTCGTTGTGAACAAACCTTGTCAAAATTTTATATTTGGAATTTATTAAACTGTATATAAAAATATTTTAGCTAACTGCATACTTTAAAATGATTCATTTGGAACTTATAAAACATTTGTGAGTTACACTGTGAACTTTTTTGTGCAGTTTACCATTTTTGAGAAATCTCATAAAATTTATTTTAATATATAATATACTTCTTATGACCACACAAAATTTGGTATGGTATGGTATTTCGTGAAATAAGAACACAAACAAATGTATGTAGAATTTGAGGTTTTCACGGTGGTGAGTCTGAAGATTGCTGTCTTCTGGGTTGTTGCGCCCTGATGATGGAGGCAGCATGGACCTCTTAAACGTTGGTGGACATCTAGCAGACTACACGGCGCAACAACACAGAAGACAGATATCTTCAAACAAATGTTACATTAAGATGTCTCTGCTTTGCATTAGTAATTCAGATATTCAGTATTCTCTATATTGTGTAAAGAATGCTGTTGCGTTTATATATATGTGCTTGAGATATGTATCTTGGTGTTTGAATCCCTGGTTTCAATCAGGTCTGAAAGATTTGCAAGGAATTCGTTATTCAATTTCTTGTACCTTTGAGTTAAAGATTTTAGAGAGACTGCAAAAGTCAAAAAATTGTTTCTTGAAAGTATTTTCTCATAAGAATTAACAGGAACATGTTGATTTGCCATCAGTGTAACATGATTTAATAATATATGTTTCTTTTAATTTGTTAATAGTTATCAGGTCATGAACTAACCTGTCACTTTGATGAGATATAATGATTCTAGTTACAGTACTGTGATCATATCATCACATATCACATGCTTAGATGCTGTAACAAACTGCATTTTGTTTAATAATGATTATAATAATAAATTTACCTTTCATAATATTTATTTTCAATGTGTGTTAGTATGTTGAATCTCTTTTAATATTGGATTAAGAGGGTAAAGGTACAAGATATTAATATCTTCAGACTAGTAAGTTTATAAATACAAAGTTTATATTCACAGAATTTAGATAATTTAAGTTCAGGAACTAATTTTTGATATTATAAACCTAGTCAGACTAGTATTGAGATTGAGTTTTTTCCCCAATTTTTCTTCATTTTACAGTAAAAGAAATTGAGAATTTCTTATTAATAGTGTTTGTATGAGTTCCAATTTTTTTTCATTTTACAGTAAAAGAAATTGGGAATTTCTTATTAATAGTGTTTGTATGATTTGTCTCATAACAAAGTTTCGAACTTCATGTTGGTGTTGGTTTGGCATGGTGGTGTTGATGCTAGGTGTGCATGGTCTCTTCTGTGCTTATTGTAGCTGCAAGTTAAGCTCTCTTAAGTTAAATATATGATTAAGAAGTTTGGTATAAGTATTTATTAATAACTTACCGATAACAAAGAAATACAAATGTGTAAAATTTCTTGTTTATTCTCATCTTAAAAGTACAGTTCATCTGGTTTGCTCAATACTACAAATATCTGATAGAATAAGAAGATGCAAACTGAAACAAAAGGATTCTGATGATGGGTGATCATCTTACACTATAAAATTCTGGTCCAGTTGTCACATGATTTTTTGGCGCTGTTACTAAACTTGAGAGTGTCTTTCTCAAACAAATCCAACAAACAAGATTGAGGTTAACAGCACGTGACTGCAGGCAGTAAGCATGATTTACTATGCAACATTAAATAAAATATAATTATTAATACTTCATATCTGTGCTCAATATAGCATGTTCCGTTTCATTGCTTTTAACAAGTTACTTGAGCATATTAAAAAATAGCAATGTACTTTATTTGTTTTATGGAATTAAATTTATGTTAGAATATAAAATATTCAACATTCAAGGGAAGGTAAGAAGGGTATGTTGTGTCACCTGTAAATCCCTGAATTCGGAGTCAGAATATTTCTCTGAAACAATGCTGTCTTGCCTTCAAGAGCACATGGCACTATTGAGGTGGTTGGTGTACATGTAAACACAAAGATAAACAAAGTATTTGTACATGTCTTGTTCCAGAATGCAGAACAATATCAAATATGGAAATTGTTAATAAATCCTAAAAATGTGTAAACTCCCCCATAGAGTGTACAACCTTTCAAAACATTCATAAGTTATCTGTGAAACAGATATGTCATAGATGCAGAAGGAAATAGTAAGGTTTCCAAGCATTACGGCGTGTTTTCAAATATTTAGGCTACGAGAATTTTAAACTTAGTTAAATCATTAATTTTGTATGTATTGGATGCCTGAGAAACATGGCTGTGGAATTTGAATACATAAGAAATTTCTTCCTAATTGTATGACATTGCATCAGTTGTGTGTTTAGTTACAACTCATTGCTAGACTGTGTAGGGACAGAAGTAAGATTGCCATGTGTTAAACATTTTGCTGTTAGCCAATAAGTGGACTGTTATAATGCTTTGTTCAAAAAGCTTCAGAGAAAATAGCTTCTTGTTGGGCAGTGCAATGTCTTGTTTGTCAAATACTGTGTGATAAATATTGGTGATACCTGAACTTGGTAATTCTCAGTGGGATAATGTATGAAATGAAAGACCATCAACACAATATGTAGAAAAATGTATTGTCTAAAACAAACTCCACAACATGGTTAACATCAAATTTATGTACAGTGTCCCAAAAAAAATATCAGCCAAAGTTAAGGTAGTTATTTATTGGCTTATTTTGAGTGAAAAGTGTCGTGTCTCAACCTGTTTGTAGTTATGATTAATGGAATGGAAGGAAACTCAAAGTAAGATACAGATTAAATTAAATTATTTTAATTTATAAAATCAGACATCTACATAGAATTGGTATTCTACTCATATTTAATATTAATGTATGTTTTTACGTACCATGTGATGTAAATGGCTTACTGTTTAAAATTACCTCCATCATTGGCTTTGCACAAGCATGCTCATTTAAAAGAACATGCATTGCTTTCTGTATGATTTCATGATTGTTGCTTTTGATAGTAACACTGTCCATGTTGAACTGTATGACTTTATCTCGTGTCTCCTATGAAGTCGTTCATGTATCCCCATAAGCACAAATCAATGAATGTCAAGCCTGGTGAACAGGGTGGCTAGACCTCCATGATGAATCAAACAAATTTCAATATACTGGTTGAAGTTCTGTGTAAGTTATAGAAGAAATGAGGTGGAACTCTATTCTGCTGCAACCACATGCTTTATCTGTCCTGGAGAGTAATGTCTTCCTAAGGAAGTGGTAATTAATTCTGCAGGAAATGCAGGTATTAGTAATCTGATGTTAAATGTCAGTTACTTGGCCATAAACAAGACTGCACTACACATTCACTGAAAAGTGATGTTAGAAGTTCCATGCAATAGAGTCGGCCATATTATTGGTGGACCGTGCATGGTGTCGTAGCAGTTGGTTATCCTGTAGGATTTGAGATATTCACAGCGGTGAGTTTTAAGATGGCTGTCTTCAAGAAGATTGTATCTGTTCTTGTGTTAAGGAGGACATGTGTAGGTTGGGTTCTGGTACATCAGCCAGACATAATAATTAAAAACAAAAATTATAAAGTTTACTGATAGATGCAGGAGTACCATTGGATAGGAATATATTACATGAGGAGTCTGTAAAGAAATTAAAATACAAAAATCTAAGTACAGAAGTTCATCCTATGTGGAACATGAAATGCTTTGTCATTATGGTGGTCATTTGGGTCACAGGAATTGCTACTAAATGACTAAAAGTCTGAAAACATTACCTGGATGGCATTCAATAGATTCCGTCAGACATAAGGAGGAAAGTGCTGCAGACTGAAACTTGAAACCTGAGTGGTTGGGTTCACCATTGATTCAAGAGGTGAAGTACCTGGAAAAACCTGTTAAAAAGAAGAAGGAAATAAAAATATAGCATTCTTTTAGCCAGTGCAAACATTGCAACAATATATCAGGAGTCAGCTAGAGGAAAATCCATATTGATATCTTTTGATTATTTTAAATGGAACTCTGCTCTGCTGTCCACTTTCATGATCTTTCAGTGACATAATTACAGAAATTAGGCTTACTAAATCCTGCAACTAAGGCTTTCTCAGTTAATAACGGAGAGAGATGACTCATTCTTCTCTGATCTTGATTATTTTGAGTGCTGGGAAGCTTCATTCAAGCGATACAGTTGTAGCTGGGATGGAAGATTACTGTGTTGCAATGGGGTGAGATGGAATGGACCCTTTGTTAATCCCTCAGATGACGTGTGAATGAATCTGGAGCAACAGTGAAGTGATATTGGCAGGAGAAAACTGAAGAACTTGGAGAAAAACCTGCCTCAATGCTATTTTGTCTGCCACATTTATCACTGGACTGACCTCCAGTCCCCCACAGTGGGATGGTGGATACTATATTATCTAGTTTATACGTTTGTACAAAAGAGCTACCCATGCTATTGCTATGAATCCATTGTAGTATTTCATAAGCATATTTTTATTTGAAGTGAGCCATAAAGAAAAATTAGTCTAAAACTGAACCACCTTTTGTGAAAGTTATTTAGAAAAGGTATCCTTAAACTTGTATATCAAATATTGCATAATTCCATTGTTACAATGAATAAGAGCAATGAGCTGAGAGGTGAAAAATTTGGTTGTCAGTATTTTCTTAGAAAAATATTCTGTATTTTTCCTCTAGAGAATTTACTGATGGATTTTGCCCTTTTCGTGTCCTTGGCTTGTGTCACATCATTTGACAACTTCCATTAAAGTGTAGGTGATTTTCTTTCTCCCACACAAATGACTTTTGCTTCCAACGTGAAATATAATGCGAGAATGGAAGAAATGAGTTTTAAAAATGAGTCTGATATTTCTTGCATTCAATTCTTGCCATCTGGTGACGACTAAAGAAGGGATTTTTCTCTTCAGATGTTTGGTTAAGGCATGTTTTCTTAGTTGAGTGTGATGCAAAAGTAGCAATCCCATTTAAGAAACAAAAATATGCTGTATTCTTTAAGGCTTTCAGAAAGATCAAGGTTCGGTACATGTGCATAGCTGTGCACATGAAGAGTATGTGAATATTCCTCCAATACTACTGTATGTTGGGGTACATTCAAGTGTCTACTCATAACTGACACCCCATCTTGAGCTCCAAGCTTAGATTGTAAATTGAGCCATGAAACTACATTCTATATGTGGTTTTGAAAGATCATCAGAACTTCTAAGAAGCAAATGAATGTCTGCTGAATCTTACAATCAGTAATATACCTTAGCAATGTGGTCAACTGTGAAACCACCTAAATATTAGAAATCTCATCCAACATAATATGAACATAAGGCACTACTTGAATTTGTTTTGAAATTTCATTTAGTGCTACTTCATAGACTGCTTTTATCAAATAACTTTGAATGGCTGATGTTATGCCTTTGGAAACAGTGGCTGTTTCTGAGTGGTCATCTAGGAGAAAATTGTAATCATTACCTTGTAGTTGCAAGACAGATCAGATTCATTATGACCTATATAGGGTAGTTCCTGATATGCCGGCAGGCGACAGACATTGATTAATCATTCCAAATTTATCAGCTTTTTGGACTTTTATATTGTGTTCAGAGTTATAAAATTTAAGGTGGTTGGCTAAAGTCTCATCAGTTTTTTGGTGACTGAACTGCAGAAGGTCCATTATGCACAGCAGGTGATTTGCTTAAGATTTGTGTGTGTGTGTGTGGTAAATATGAGGTTGAGGTTGTCAGATCCCTCCAAACTCCAAGCATTAACACTTTATGAAAACAGCATGGTTAGCAAAATAATTGGTTTATTTAAAACCTGAAAATACTTAGTGTAATTATTATTTTTGTTATTATGTATACTCTTAATTTTGTAATGCACCATCCCATTAGAAGCTCAGTCAGTATAGTGACTAGCTACGGGCTGGACGACCGTGGTTCGATCCCCGACTGGGGCATAGGATTTTTCCTCAAGCCTCTGCGTCCAGACCGGCTCTGGGGCCCACCCAGCCTCCTCTACAATGGGTACCGGGGTCCTTTCCCGGGGGTAAAGCCGGCCGGGGCGTGATCCTGACCACTCACCCCCATCTAGTGCCGAGGTCAAGGAAGAGAGGAGCTATACCTCCACTCACCCCAAATGCCTACATGGCGTATAGTGGGACAAACTTTACTTTTTACTTTACGTACCATCCCATTAGAGCTCAGTAGGCTCCAAGCAACACAGGTGACAGGACACTTGCTTAGAGGGACACCTCTTCAACTTGGGGAAATTTAATAGCCACACTAGTATAAGTGCCACCGTCAAACAAAAAACAGCCTCACATATCCTATGTGATTGTGAGGCCTTAGCTGAATTACAATTTTATCATCTGGGCAGGAATTTTGTGAGACCAGGTGTCTTATTAGATCACACTAGGTAGGATACCATTCTTTGCTATAAGTTTGGGGTAACTTGTGGATTAAAAGAACAGAAATGAACAAAAGATCAATTAAAAATGGTTATAATGCAAGGGTCAGTTCAGCGCCTCCCCCATTAACATTCGTTCACTCATAAGGTTGGATAAAGCTGATCTCCCAGCTTCTATCACCTTCAGTTTTTCCATTAAATTTCTCCTTGAAAATGGATTTTTTAATAAAAATTGAACAAAACTTCCACCAACTTCACACAAACTAAATGTCCATTAAAAAACAGCTGTTAAAATGCTAAAAAGACAACCAGACTAATTTACCACAGTCACAAGATTCTAACATAAAGGAAAAATACTTGTGAGACATGCAACACACATGTCAGCTTGCCCGAAGTACAGCTTAATGAAGACCGCATGAACTGGCTGTGTTAAAGAGGCATATTCTCTGCCTCTGTTTTTCACACCAGTACATGCAGTACTAGAGCTGTGTAAGATTGAGGTTTTCACAGCGGTGAGTATGAAGATTCCTGTCTTCTGGGTTGTTGCGCTGCGTAATCTGGTTGATGTTTACCAACGTTTCAGAGGTCATACTGCCTCCGTCATCAGCTGATGATGGAGGCAGTATGACCTCCGAAACGTCTGTAAACTTCTAGGTTTTCACAGCGGCGAGTATGAAGATTTCTGTCTTCTGGGTTGTTGCGCTGCGTAATCTGGTTGATGTTTACCAACGTTTCAGAGGTCATACTGCCTCCGTCATCAGCTGATGATGGAGGCAGTATGACCTCCGAAACGTCTGTAAACTTCTAGGTTTTCACAGCGGCGAGTATGAAGATTTCTGTCTTCTGGGTTGTTGCGCTGCGTAATCTGGTTGATGTTTACCAACGTTTCAGAGGTCATACTGCCTCCGTCATCAGCTGATGATGGAGGCAGTATGACCTCTGAAACGGTGGCTAACATCAACCAGACTACGCAGCGCAACAACCCAGAAGACAGGAATCTTAGTACTAGAGCTGTGAAACAGTTCACTTCTCTGGTGCATATGTACCTGGCCAAATACCTTGGTGGGTTAGCTACATCTAAGCAAAAATTAGAGATTTTATTTCATTGTATATTGTCAGTAGTTAATATGTAATTGTTTAAGTAAAATTGTTCAAGGATTCTGCACATGTATATAGCTGGTCTTGGTGGATCTATTAAGAAACTGATGTAGAGTATGACTACTTGGATGCATCTCAGTATGTTCTCAAGATGTAGCAGTAATAACTGTAAATTCTGTAGTTGCTGAAGTTTGGCTGGGTCTTTTTTAAGTTACTCAGTAGAATAGACTAGGTTGATAGAACTCTTTCATATCCAGCAGACTGGACATAGCACTCTATAATATCCAAAGAGGAGGGAGAGCCTTCTGAGATAATGCATCATGTAGTTTTGTAGAAGGTGATCGATGTTTTAGGGACGCTTAGTGCTTTTATCAAGGTGATCATCAATCAGTACCTTAATGATGGATGCACTAAGAATCTCTGAAATGTCAATGTTTATGTGACTATATGTTGCAGTATCCCAGAAGGCTGTCATCTTCATACTTGGAACTGTGGAAACCTGAAATTGCACCCTAACATATCCACTCAGTGGAGTTCTGCAGTTTGTAAGGAGATACTAATTTCATTACAAATATTGTTACTACTAATATTATTTTTAACAATATAATCAGTAATTATGTATTAAATTTTATTCAAATAACTTGTACATTTATAAGCCAAAACAGGAATCACTGATATTTATGAATTTCATGCTGTCTTCTCGAGTTTAAAGCATTTGCATTCCATTAAAGTGGTCACCTTACTAGGCAGCTATGCTATGCTGATTTTATGTAATATAATTATTGACAAATGAAACTGATGTAGATGTTGCATACATGGAGCCTGTCATGACAGATATTAATATTTGAAGTTCCATTTAGTATTTGGGGGGGGGGGGGGGGTTGTTTTCCAAATAATTTATTGTTTCATAAGTAGGATTCTGTATGTTTAAAGTCTGATTTGAAACTTTTCAAATAATTCGTACAATAAGCATTGTCTAGCGGGTAATGTCTGTGATCCCGTAATCATGAATTATACATTTCTAATACAGCCAAAATGTAATAGTTGCCCAAAAATAATCACCATTTACATTGTTACCCTCTGAAATGAATTTCCTAAGTATCACAAAATTACAGAGACATAGTACAGTACCCATGTTACAGTGACACAAGATACTTTAGCTTACACATCTGAAGTTGGAATTAAACAAGATGGCAGGTGAGTGTGTGTTTATTTTGCATAGAGAAAGGCACTTATAAGATTCTGATTCTGATGTTATGCATTACCTCCTCTTAAACTTGATACATTGTAATGCTAAGAATAGCAGGTAGCCATTCATATCAGCAGACAGTTCATTACTGTTATCACAGTGTATTATTAAATGTTTATTCCACTTAGATTTCCTCAGATTAGCCATCTCTCCCATAAATGCCCAACACCACATGCTTTGGTAATTTGTCCTGGAAAGTTGGTGCACTCACAAGATGAAATATACGGTACTGATTGAAAAGCCTGACTGACCTTGGTTGGTTGAGCTCTGACTGCATGATCATCAGGACTGTGGTGCAAGTTATTGTATGATTTTTAGTGTCTCAAGACATTGTTCTGCACATGCGTGCTTGCTTGGTAGCTAAGTGTGGGAGGCATTCTGATGTGTCACATTTTAATTAAGATTTATGTAAATTAAGTAAGAGTGGTGTTTTAATATTTTTCTTCTATATAGAACACTGAACCATAGCTATTGAACATTTACTCAGAAGTTTATAGGATTTTGTAATATTCACGCTTATTTTTCTTTTTGACTGTAAAGGAAAAGTGCATGCCAATTGTAGTTTACATCTTTTGTCAAACAAATTTATTGAATAATAGCAAAAACAAAAGTGTTATTGCTGCAAAAGCATATAATGGTTATTTCTTATCCAAGAAATGTAATGAGTACAATTTCTGTTGATTCATCGCAAATAGTGTGAGTGAATAAACTGATCTTTCATTTCAAAATAACCCACATGTAATCACAGATAATCCATTATATTTTCTTCCAACATAAATAGTTATTCACAGAATCTATATTTTGAGATTCACAGAAGGTATTCATTACATTAATATAAATTCTGAGACCTTCCGGGCTGCACTGATCTGGCCTGACGCCAGACTCTCTTTGACCCTGGTTTAAACTCTAAATAATTAACTGAAATTAATTTTCATATTTATACTAGTTAATAAGCCCAGCATATAACCATGTAACTATTACACTGTTGTGTTATGGTAACTGTATCATTTTGACAAAGTGCTGTACTTAGGAACTACAAGTCTCATAGAAAAGAACACATATATTACTTATTCTTTGTACCTTACACTTGATTATCTAGCATTGTGAAAAGGAACTGAACAGTATTTTTGAAACCAAATTATTCTTGGTTTAATTCATTCACATCTTTATCTTATATTGAATAAATTATATTTAACAAATATTTGATATTCATATTAATGTTGATGGAAAATATTCTCAATTTATGCCCTTTGCTTGGATGAAGATGAACAAGTTTAACAACTTTTAAAATAGGTAATTCATATCTTTTGTTCCTCTTAATGCTTTCATTTGACTGAAGGTTGTACGTGCTAGTATGTGTCTCTAGTGTTCACTTCTTTCAACAGACCACTTTAGATATTTCTTTTTGTTTAACATTTAGTATTTTCAGTTTTTCAGTTAAAGTCCACGAAACAGTAATTGAGTTTGTGTAATGCAACAGATATGCGAGTTCTCTATAAATAAAATAAATACATTATTTTCATGATTATTAGTATCAAAATAGTTTTATATTCACACCCCTCTTTATATTTTAATGATACTGTGACAGATTGAATCCTTTGGCAGCTCTTAAACATGGGGTATTTTGACAGCTTTGAAACGCCACATGAAAGTCAAAGTAAGTTACTTTTCGGCAATATTGAAGGTTTGTGATAATTTCAGTAGTATTTTCTTTAGTATGTGTTTTAATTTTCTGGATATTCTTTGAACAAACAAAGTGAAATATTATGCCAGTGGGTTAATAGCGTTTTATTCCAATTTTGGAAATAAATTTTTCAGCATTCTTAAATTACTTTACTAACGTGTTCTTTTCCTCTATATGACGGTGATAACACTCAGCTTATTTGTGATTCTAGAAGACCTCAATTACAAAAAGGGCCCCACTTGTGTCAGACAAGGATGTACCACACAACATGGGCAAGAAAGATGTCATTCGTGCATCTGATTTCAACTTCCTCATGGTGCTTGGCAAGGGCAGCTTTGGAAAGGTGAGAAATATTCTTTGTGCTGCAGTGATGAAGTGTACCCATTCTGCAGTTTACTAGTTACAGTTCGCATTTTGCATCTGCTCATAGTTATACTTAAGCTTATGCCATCTTTTATCTGCAGTATATTTTATAAATATGCATCTGTTTTCATCAAACAGATGCTTGCATCATGGCAGTTATAAAACATTTGAAACTTCTTCAGTATGAATATATTTTATAATTCCTTGAAGAATTGGGTTCAGATATCGGATTTAAGAACACTGATGGTGAATCTGAGTATTCGACTTCTTCGTTTGGTAGCAAAAGTGAAATAGTCACTGAAAATATTTAAGCACTGGTGGAGTCACATCAAAATTCACAGATGTCGCAGTGAAAATATTAAGACCTCTGTTATAAATAGATGAGAGTAAGGTGAGCTTAGTCAGATAAGTTACTGGCTGTAGACTGGGTGACCGAGTTTTGATTTGTACCAGGGACAGGGTTATTTCTCTTCATGCCACATCCAGACTGGTTCTGCGGCCCACCAGTCATCATATTCTTTGTGCACCAGGGGCTCTTTTCCAGGCAGTAGAGTGACTGGTGCATGAAGCTGACAGCTTGCTTTCTAGTGCTACAGTAAGAAAGTGTGGAATTTTGTCTCTGCTTCTCCAGGTTTCATTCATAGTCTAGTGTCCTGACTGAAGTATTTTTGGCTTTTTTATGCTTTATCATTAGCAAAGAATGTCTTATGGATGCATCCCGCCCATCTGTCTGTTTCATCTTTCAGTGAATTATATTGCTGTCAGTGGCCGTATGAAGTATTTGATGTCACATCCATTGGATGTGTTATTCTTCTTTATTACATCATCAGGGAGGATGACATCAACGCCACCTAGACAAGCACAATACTCCCCGCCAATGCAAATATCATTGACCCCATGCAAATCTGTCACTTGAACCATTTACAAAACTAAAAGTTCAGTTAAAACAGGATTAAATCAAGGAGCTTTTTAGTATTAGGCTAGTGGGCTAAACACATTTGCGAAGGTCAGGAGTCAAATTCTGTTCATGATTGTCTGCCCTTGGTATGTAGGGTGGGCCCAGCTAAGACCCTGGGGCTCCTGCATTGCTGCCCAATTTGCCCACTCTGCACATGGACGTGGCTGGGTGGAGAATATCCTACTAGTCTTGCAACCATGAGGTGTAATTCACCCAGTTGGAATTGAACACAGAAGTTGTAATACTGCTAACATGTTAGCCACTGTTTCAAATATTAGTTTGTGTGCTCCCTGTTATGGGCATGTCCTGTCCATCTCCTTGTCATGACTTTTAGCTGAAAGGGTAGTGCTTCCATCTATTAGTGGCTATATGAAGTATTTGATATTATACTGTCAGATTTGGAAATTTTGTATACCGTTTTAAACATTTTTTTACACAGTCTACACTTTCAAGTAGGACATTACTTTTTCTTTCATATCACTGCAAACTTACCATTCACAATCACCCTGTAATTTATCAAGAAATGCCAAGGTGTGAAGCAAACTCAGAAGTTTACACATGCACAGGTATGTTTGCCCCTGTGGGTTTCCACTCCAGGTTTTTCCCAAGTAGCTGTCTTCCTCCAGGTCTTTTCCCTTTGGCTTGCCTCACTACTGGGCTTTACAGATAGCTCTGCTGTCCTGTACCTTGCCCTTGTTGGTATGGAAACCCCAGAGTTCTACTGTATATGGTTAGATCACTCAGGCTTTAGGAAGACTGAAACTCCCTCAAGAAACTTGGCTGACTACTAAATAATGGTCAATATCACAGTCCACTCCCCTATAGGATCGCACACCTACAATGTTTGATTGTCTCTTCTGATCGATTAGAACATGATCAATTTGATTATGGGTCATCCCTTCAGGGGAAGTCCAAGTGTGCTTATGGATATCAAGATGTGGGAATGTTGTGCTTTTGGCGATCAGACTTATGAATGTGGCAAAGTTCACTAATCTCACCCCATTGTCATTACTAAATTCATGTAAACTCTCACTCCCTATAGTTGGTTTGAAAATATCCTCCTGATGAATTTTGGCAGTGAAGTCTCCTAGCAGAATTTTCATGTGGTACCTACTAAACTGATCAAATAGATGCTCTAATTCTCCATAAAAAATATCCTTCACCTTATCATCTTTATCTTCAGTTGGCACATGAACATTTACAATAATAATATCGCACCATCGACCATGAAGGATTCAATATGACAGCCTGTCATTAACAAATTCTACTTTCTTAACTGCTCGCTGAAGATGTTTTTTCACTAAAAAACCCATTCCCAGGCAATGGTCCTTATGAGAGGATATTTAATAAATAATGAATTGGAAAGGATATGGAAGGACGTGGTTGTCGCCTAATATTATTTAAGCTTTTCCATGAGGAAATATGAAAATCTCTGAAACCTTTCAGGATATCTAGTCTCTTTGCCTAGATTCAAAAACAGGTCCTCTGAATATGAACCACTTGGCCCTGATGTTCATAAATCATAAAGATACCAACAAATGTTGTTCTTTTATGTTAATAATGTGACAGTGCGAATTTTGAGGTTACATCTGACAAATTGAATGTAGAGGAAATCTGTTATAGCGGAAATCATACACATATAAAGTTCACTAAACTTATTATTACTGATTATAGGTTTTGTTGGCTAAACCACTTTGAGGTATTTGAATGGCATCCGTTCTTCATAGAATGCTCTTTTATTTTATTAATTTACACTTCTGCTCAAAGGTGATGCTTGCTGAGAGAAAAGGAACAGATGAACTGTATGCCATCAAGATTCTCAAGAAGGATATAATCATACAGGATGATGATGTTGAGTGCACTATGGTGGAGAAGCGAGTGCTTGCCCTTTCTAGTAAACCACCATTTCTTGTGCAGCTTCATTCATGTTTCCAGACCATGGTAAGTCTCTGTCTTGCATCTGGTGATTGTAACAATATTTTATGTTCTTCAGAAGAAGAAGAAGAAGAAAATAAAAAAACTTGCCATTTATTCTTTTACAATAAAACAGACAGAGCTGTTTTTGTTCCTTCCCTTATAGCCATTGCAAAACATGTAATTGGGCAACCATTTAAATGTCAGTATTAATTTGTCCCATTTCCCTTGTAGAAAGCATCTTAAATGCTGGGAAAGTCTGGGAAACTGTTTCAGAAATATTAAATAAATCCACTAGTAATAGTGGTATGGTTGTTAAAAGTGGTTTCTTCATTTTTAATAGCCCTGTACTTTTTATCTCATGTTCTGCTGTAGGACCGACTCTACTTTGTGATGGAGTATGTAAATGGTGGAGACCTCATGTTCCAGATCCAACAGTGTGGTAAATTCAAGGAACCTGTAGCAGTGTAAGTACAGTGATTAATACTGCATTATTTTATTCCCATTGAGCTATATATTCAATTAAGGTTTAGACAAAATATGTTGCTGATTTGTGTAGACAAAGCCATCCACATTAAGGGACATGGACATAAGGTTCTTCAGTCCTTTTTTTGAGCAGGAAGATTTACACTCTGGTTTTCTTTATCCTAGAAAAAGCATCTGTGGCATCCATTCTTTTCAAGGTGTGTGCGCTATATAACTGTAACTACTCTGAAAATCATCTTAGGAGAACTTTCTTTGGGCATTATCCATTACATAAAAGGTTATGGTGTTTCAGGCTTGGTTTGTTTCCATCTTCACATACAAGGCAAATGTACCCTCTCTGTGGTACCTACCAGATAAAAATGATCCTTGTCACTTCATCATGCGTTATGCATATCATAATATAATTACTTAGTGTCACAAATGTTTGCAGGTTCTACTCTGCTGAGATTGCAATTGGACTGTTCTACCTTCATGCTCGAGGGATTGTTTACCGAGACCTGAAATTAGATAATGTATTATTGGATCAAGATGGACATATTAAAATAGCAGACTTTGGGATGTGTAAGGAAGGCATCAATGGTGATAAGACAACTAAGACATTCTGTGGGACACCAGATTACATTGCTCCTGAGGTTTGCATGTTTCAAGTCTCAGTTCCAAACTGCTCACATTCAAATCACATTTTTTCTTGGTTACATCTCTGCCAATGATGATGTAATTTCTACAGCAAGGTTTCATGCGTTTCCTGCGTATGTTAGCTTCGACAAGCCCCAGGATGGAATCAAATACAGCAATGTGCAGGAATGATGCAACGAGCTCACACATGTCATGTACAAACAACATTTTGCCATTGACTGGAAAAAATAATCACAGATATTCTATATTTCTTTAAATTGTATGTGGTAGACATATTTTGTCCCAGTCAAAGATGTTTCAGTGGCATCACAGGTTCAAGGATGGTTGTGAATCGGAAGGTGGCCCACGCTGCACGTGGCTTACAGAATCAGATAGTGAGCAGAATATGAGGAAGATGGTGTGCTGTGACCCATCATATTACCTCATGTGTGTATATGATCACACTGAAAATAAGAATTTCAGTTGTTTGTTATCACACCATGCTCAGGTCTGAAAACAGGCATGTGTGGTGTCCCATTAAATACCATATGTTGTTGGCCAAATGGAATGATAATTTGTCCTACCATGTGGTGATAATTTTAAAATGTTTATACAATCAAATGAATAGTATCTTGGATATATAAAACGATTTTAAGGTTTTGTAGATTGTCAGAGATGTATTTGTGATTAAAACATCCACTTTAAAGCGTGGGTTCTCAACTAATATCTGCCTGAAATTTGCAGACAATTGGGAATATTTAAAATAATTATTTCAAATTCTGTCTTTATTGTTCTACAAAATGTCATAATCACGCAACTATTTAAAGATGTCATCACCTCCTTATATTTGCTATTTAATCAATGTTCCAGGGTACTGATGTTTTAACTCCATGTATAAACTTGAATGAAATTTCATCTCCTGCTCTGCTTTAGATATTCATGAGCTGAGCTTACGATACTGTCATGTTTGTTACTGAGGGAAAATTCAACCCCATTGAGGAGTTGCATATGTTGTGTTTTCTCTCTATTTCTTTGTGTATTTGTGAAACATGGCAAGAACAAGAGTGTGATGATGATGAAATATTTGTGAGATATTGGTTTTGAGATAGTGATTATGAAATAAGTGATTTATGATTCTGATGCCAGTGAGACTGAGATTGAGAGTGGTACAAGTGACAGTGGCTTCAGGTTACTGATTCAGACCCTGGTAAAGCTCAGTAAATCCAGTGCAAAGTATTAACATAAAGAATTTGTACCATCAAGTTTTCATTGGGTAAATTAGCCCGTTAAATATTTTGTACTCTTCTTGGATCTGGATTTGTTGGATTTTATCCTGCATGAAACCACGCTGAATGGAAACAAAAAGAAAATTCAGAATGTGCCCCCCATGAAAAGATCTAGAATCACAGACTGGTCACCTCCAACCCCATCTGATACAAAAGCACTGCTTGGTGTCACGGTAAACAGGGGCCTGCATCCCATGTCTGATATTCCTTACTACGTCTCTCAAGCACGGGTGAACAAAATTCCTTTCTTTTCTGATGTGTTCCCAAGGAATGAGTTTCTGCTCTTGTTCTGGAACTTAAATTTTGCACATGCTGAGAGAGAAGATAAATTAAAAAATGAGACGCTGCTAAAGTTTGTACTGGACAAAATCAGGTTGAAGTGCATCCAGCATTGTTGCTATTGATGAAAGCACAGTTGCGTTCAAGGAGGGGGTGTCTTTTAAAACGTACAGTCCCATGAAGCTAGCAAAGTTTGGACTGAAAATGTTCATACTATCTAACAGTGCCAGTGAACATATGTAAAACTCCAAGTCGTACACTGGCAAAATTGAAAATGGGAACCCTGATCTATTGAACACTTCTGAAGTAGTAAAACCACCATACCACCTTCTGGATATCATGTCTATACCAACAGGTTCTACACTTCGCCACAGTTGGCTAATGAGCTACATGGATATGAACATGTTAACAACTGGAACAGTGATGCTATCCAGAAAAGCCTCGGAAATAGAACAAAATAGAGAAGATTATGCAACAGGATATGTAGCCATTCACAAAGAATGACAAACTTGTTTCAACTTGGAGGGACAAATGCACAGTCATGATTCCCATTACTCTTCATTCAGGGGGCAAAAATGAAGTTATATATATATCCAAACAAACCTACCATAATAAAACCAATTGTGGTGTTGGATTACACTAAATGTATGGGAGGGGTTAACTGATGTTTCTTTGGTTTCTGGAAGTGAGTACAGTGAACTTACACAAGCCATTTTTATACCCAGGGAAGTGCTTTGTACTGCATCACACAGGCAGGGGCTTCAGAAGAATTTCTAAACATGTGCACTTGTAAATGTATACCAGGGTTAGTTCTTGTACTATCACATGATGTGCTGAATGCATTATTATTTTACTGCATAGTTTTATGACCGTAGTTAGATGATCAAGAATTCCATTATGAAGTTTGATTACAGTCATAAAACTTGTTTTCAAAAATGTGTAACACAATGTAATTGTGCTGATTTGTGAATAAGCAGTGATAAATTTATATGGAAAATGAAGACATTTCAGTGTGTAGTGACTGCAGTGAGGTTATGTTGAGTGGGTCCTTCGTCACCATGGCATGGCGTGCTCAGGTTGAGGATGGAGGAAAACCCTTCATATATGTTGGTTAGCTGTGAATATATTGAATAAGCAGCTGCATACAGCTATCGAGTTGACATTCAGATTGGGGGTTTGCCATAAAATCAGGCATTCCACAAAATGTTGTGCAGGGTCTTGGAATAGGGACCATTGGTGGGCTTATGTGAACATGGTAATGAACCTGAGGGTATATAAAAAGTGATAAATCTCTTGATCATCTAGGTAACATAAATAAACAATGTTTCATCAAGTTCTAACTGAGTTTTTTATGGTGATGGACCAACTGTAAGTCAGAACTCATCTATCATTTAGGATTTGAGACTTTCGCGGCGATTACAATCAATAAAATCTTCTCGGGCAATCAGCCGCGTTAACTGGTTTCCGTAGTAAACCGACGTTTCGGGAACAAACACAGGCAACTTCTGAGGATCCAGTCACATCAGAACCCTGTAGATGGGGACAGAGTTTGTTCCTGAAACGTCGGTTTCCTACGGTAACCAGTTAACGCGGCTGATTGCCCGAGAAGATTTTATTAATTCATCTATCATTACTTATCTTTTAATTTTGGTTCTTTTGAAAAGTTTTATGCATGTGTTATATTATTATTAAAAACAAAATAAAAATTACTTGGGAAGGGTTAAAGTACCAAGCATTTAAATTCTTACTTTCCCTGCTGGCCTGAATTAACTATTTCACTACACTGTGTATGTTTTGCTAAAATAATGTGTCTTTCTTAAAAATCCACATACAATATTGAAATAAAATACATGTTATTCAGAAAAAGTTACTTAGGAACTGTTCCTAAAGCTGTTGCTCAACAAAATTGTTTCACATTTACAGAAATGTTACATATATTTTATTTTCAGTTATCATTATCTTCACATTTGGAAATGTTATGGTTTTATTAATGTAATATTTACTTTGGGTTGTGTGTCATCTAAACTTCTTCTCTCCCTCTGACAAAGAATTGTAAAAGTAACGCACTGACACCAAATTTCCTCCCCCATGAGAAGGGCTACCATGTGGCAGTCAGTTTTGCATGGCACAGTTTTCATTATTTAGCAGTGCACAGCCAAACATCACAAACCTCACAGGAGTCTATACTCATTGCTTGTTTGTTGTTACCTGAGCGCAGTTTGTGCCTCCTTTTCTCTGATTGCCCAGTGTTTCATCCAGACTGGACAACGAGGATGATACTGGGCTTTGAATTCCCATTCCATTTACAGCTCTTTCTTCTGCTGCAACAGCAAGGTCACAAATAAGTTGTTCCTTTAATCACAAAGTGGTCATTTTAACCCTTATGGCTTTTGGATTATAAAATAATTTGTAATAACTGAATAAGAAAGAACTTGTTCTCTTGAATTTCTGTGACATGCCATAATGTTAAGCCCTCCTGTCATTTATATCATCATAGCTCATGTATGTTGCTCTATTTGTAGCTTCAGATCATTTTAAGATTCATCCCAAAAATTCTTCTCAGCTGCAGGTGGGTGTCATGTGCCTCCCTCTCCTTTTCAACATATTGCTATGATACTGCCATGAACTGTACTCTGTGCAATATCCAATTTCTTCTATATGAGGGCCCTGGTTCTAAAATTTTGGAATATTCATTCTGTTACGCTAAATATTGCCACATCAAGCAATTTTCCTGTTGTAGAGGTCGTCAAATAGGTCAGCAATGTAAAGTTCCATAATTATCCATGCACAGCATGTGACCAACATCCTCCATTCTTCTTCCAAGCTGCGTAATGGTACTATCTGTAGTAAGTGTCAGGTCAGCATTGGCATTTGTACGCTGTTTTGCTCTCTGTGCCCTCTTGTCATAGCAGAACTTGTAGATTTTTATGCCAAACTTCTGCTCCTTTGGGACATACTGCTTAAAAACCAACTATCCATTGTATCACTGACAGCTAGGCATTCCATGGCATTGTACTCACAAAGTCTTCCACAGACAATCCTAATAATGTGGCCAAAAAATCTCTGAAGAATAGTTTGAAGTATTCTAGAGGAGAAGAATTATCATTGATATTAGGTATATTAGATATTACTCTCCGTGTATCACCGTCTGTGTACCCTTTTGAATAGCTCTGTTTTAAATCAGGAAAACATTTGTTTCAAACTGATGGCTCTTCATCTACCAGCTGAATTCTGATTTAGCAGACCTCATCCCATATTCTTGTTACTGGAATATACATATTTTAAGTGCCCTGCCTTTTGTATTATGTGTATCAGAAGACTGATGCAAATACATTACAGGCAACTGACCATAACTGTAGACCACACCAATGCTAAAAGTATGGCAAAATGGTAAAATAAGGTTTTAAAATTAATGGATAAATTAGAGCAGGCCTATGTCATTAAATGACACGAACCCTTTTAGAATTGATTGTTTTAGTGAAATCCAAAATTGTACAGGAAAGTTACTAACAAAAAAATAGATTTGAAGTTCTTATATCAGCAAGTATGAAGATGGTTGTCTTCTGGGTTGTTGCTCCATGTAGTCTGGTAGAAGTTTACTGATGTTTTAAAGCTGTTTTCTGCCTCCATCATCAATGTGATGAGTCCTGATAATGGAGGCAGCAAGCACCTCTGAAATGTCATTAAAATTCTTCCAGACTACATGAAGCAACAACCTAGAATACAGCCATCTTAAAGAAATATTTAATTTCATTGCATCACTAAATTAAGATTGATTAAGTGTATATAAATATGTATATGTCTTTGAAAGTTCACTGTAAGAAGGATTATTTTAATTAATTGTTGAGTAAATAGTTTACTCATTCTCATTTCAAATCCAGTTGTTAAAATGCTTTACAGCCTTGTACTCAGTTTTATTTGAAAGATACCGAGTATAGTTTAACATCAGAAGGACTTTCCCACATACAGATTTCAAATGTTGGTTGTTAAAGCTGTATAAAAAAGTTTATAAAAGAAATGTAAAGATCCCTTGTGACACGAAAACGTATGGTCATGTCTTGTGCTAATTGGCATTGTTTTCGTGGATTATAAGTAAATGAAGCCATGTCACACGATGTGATAAGCTCCATATCTTATGCTCACAGTGGACCAACTAAGAAGACTACTGCTGTGGCTTAAAATCCACGTTGGACCCATATGAATGGTCCACATTAAAATGTGTCTTACAGAACTAAAGTATGAAAGGGTAGACTGGACTACTTTAGCATAGGATCTAATAATGAACTTTATTAACACAGTATAATGTTTTGCGTCTTTCCTACTAAACCTATAGGACAGTGATAGACTACGTGATTTTAATTGCTAGATTTGATGAATGTGACCTGTTGCTTCATTTAAAATTCCAAACTTTCTTTATTATAATTTCAGATAATTCTGTACCAGCCATATGGCAAATCTGTTGACTGGTGGGCATATGGAGTACTGCTGTATGAAATGCTGGTGGGTCAGCCACCGTTTGACGGTGAAGATGAAGAAGAGCTGTTTGCAGCAATAACAGATCATAATGTTTCATACCCAAAGAGCCTGTCCAAGGAAGCTAAGGAGTCTTGCAAAGGAGTGAGTTGTTGCTTTGAGTAGTAGAATCTCATGCCTAGGATTCGGATGTTCCAAGACCTAAAAAACCGAGAAATATGCGTGCAAATATGCCCCAAAAATAGCGAAATATGACCCAACAAAAGCAAAATATGACCTAATTTGTTATCAAAAAATATTTGCTAAATTTAAAAAAAGCGTTTTGTATTTCAGTCATATTACTTATGTACATATGCATGTAAAACTATTACATTACTTGATTTCCTAGCAATTTAATCAAAAGCCTCTGTTGCTTTAAGTTGTTAATGCCTTGCTTTGGATCAGCATCAGATGTTGAGAATACATGCTCCAATAAAAATAAGATAAATTTTAAGAAAGAGCCCCTCATGCATTTCAAATTCATTAATTACAAATAAATAAATAAACAAAATTCAAAATATTAAGTACTTTTCTTCACTCTCCTTTCTTGGCAGCATTACAATATATAACGATGTGCATTTTCAAGGTCTCAAATGAAAATCTTCTTAGATTGTCACACAATATGGTCTTGTAACTTGAGACATCACAAATGTTTCATGGCGTTAACGAAAATTACATCTATAGAGGTGTGGTTTACTGTATCAAGAAGGAAGAAGTCACCAGGGCGGCCAGCAAAGAGCGTGCCAATAACAACTTAACAGGCAGGCACATAGTTTTTTCGTAGTCTGGAATTAAATGAGTCATGTATTTATCCAAAAAAATTTGAACTGCTCATTGTTCACTTTGTTCAGTTGGCAGACGCCATCATTTCACACAGATCCTTCAAAAATTCTGATGTCTTGTTTGATGGTGAAGGTGTTGCAGTGTTATTGAAAAGAAGTCGTTGCTTGCTTTGATGACTGGTTTGTCGGCTCAATTTATTTTTATGTTTTTCCGTATCACAATGTTGTTGCACATTAAATCCCTTGCCAATTGTAAATTTAACTTCACAAAGTTTACAGAACAGAATTATTCCATCAGAACTAAAATATTCCTCTCCAAAAATCTTTAACGAAACCTCGTAACTTCACACTTTCAGAACACTTCACTTTTGGCATTTTAAAGTAACTGAAGGATTCAGTGTCGACAACAAAAATTGTTACTCAAATTTTTATTCATACTGATTCAGTGTAGCCATTGTATTACAGGTAAATGTTATAAAAAATAGCTCATGCAGATTATTGATGCATGATGCAAAATACATCTTATGAAAATCTAAAACTTTTAATTCAAGTCATGATGCATGCTTTGTGAAATAAAAGGAAAACTATACATTCCTCAGCAGGATTTCAGATTCTCAGAACAGCAAAAATGTCTGTATTCTGGGTTGCAGTACCCTGTAGTCTAGTAAAAGTTTACTAATGATTACCCTGATGTTGGAGGCAACAAGTGCCTCTGAAACATCAGTAAACTTCTTCCAGACTAAGGACATGATTAGAAGAAGAGAGCGGGCTCTATCCAATCAGGAGTGAACATGTGATTAGGAAAAGAGGTCATGAGATTGGTACGGAGTGGAAGTGACCACATGCTGAAGAAGGTTCTGGTGACCAAATGTGGTTATGGAGTAGGTGGTGGGAAAGTGTTTTGCATTCACATGGTTTGGAGAAATGTCACTGTCTCTCTCTTGAGATGACATGAAGATGGGAAATAAAGGAAGTGTTTTATTTACCCATTCATCCATTCGAGTGAGTCACGTTTTGCAGTGTGTGTAATGCTGCTCTGACATGTTGCAGTTCCTAACAAAGAATCCAACCAAACGACTAGGATGTGGTCCCCGAGGTGAAGAGGATGTTCGAGGCCACGCTTTTTTCCGGCGGATCGACTGGGAGAAAATAGAGAATAGAGAGGTTCAGCCACCATTCAAGCCCAAAATTGTGAGATTTAAAAACATGTTATTTTGAGTGTTAAAATAAAATTGGTTCACCTGTATGTACTTTTATAGAGCTGAAATAGTTTTGCTGAGAATAATAAATATTAGTTCTTAAACCCCCAGAGAATGTGGGGATTGAAATACTTAAAAAATGTGACTTGATAATCATTTTCAGAGTATGGTAATGTTTTACGATTATTAGCCCACTTGGCTTATTGTATAATACAGGACTAGTCTAAATGATGTTCCAGATTTGAAACACATGTTACTCACGTTTAATGAAATTCAGATGCACAAAATTGGTACCGATGGAAAGAGAAACTCTCCAAGTTTATGTTGGCATACTTCATGGCTGCGTAGTAACACTGTTCGCCGCCAGGGGCGATATGAGAGAAAATTGCTGCCATCGAAGACAGGGGAGCTGCAACGTGTTTGGGAGGAACTCGACTACGGGCTGGATGTGTGCCGAGTTACCAAGGGGGCTCACATTGAACACCTGTGATGTACTGAAACAAAACTTGGAGAGTTTCTCTTTCCATCAGAATTAATTTTGTGCATCTGAATTTCATTACACATGAATAGCATGTCCTTCAAATTGGGAACATCATTGAGACTAGCCCTGTATATTGTGGTCTTATGATACCATGTCTTATGTGTCTGTCCCTCCATAATAACTTTTCAACTTCTGGATGCAGCTTCATGAAACTTGATAATTCACATAATTTAATTAGAGGTAATACTACTTCTGTAATTTTAATATTCTGTAATCACCAATATCAGTGTGACAGGATGAGTAATATTAGCACCACTTAAAGCTAAATACGGATTCTATGTGGTTGCCATGTTGGTGTTTTACAGTACGAAAAAATTGTGTTCATAAATGTTATTATATATTTTTAATATCTTCATCAACACAGTATTTGTGCATCCCACATTAATTTTAAAACACTCTGTACCATGGAGATTTTATTCTTTTATTTCAGAAACATCGCAAGGATGTGAGCAACTTTGACAAACAGTTCACATCTGAGAAGACAGATCTTACTCCCACAGATAAATTGTTCATGATGAACCTGGACCAGACAGAGTTCATGGGTTTCTCCTTCCTCAATCCAGAGTTTGTTCAGCATGTGTAGCTGTCTTCTGGGTAAGAATGTGTGAGACATTAGATTATATGTCAGTAAGCTAGACAGGATTTTTGTGTTGTGTAATGCTACATTTGTTCCTTGTCAGCTGCAGTGTGTTGACATTCACTTTTCCTGGTGCTGAGTCCATAAAGAAAAAAATGAAAGAGAAAACTGAATGTTGTGTTGCCACATGTCAGTTGTGGGGTGACAGTGAGAGGCATTTGAGACTCTTCTCAGTTCACTGCCCTTCAACCAGGATTCTTTCATATCTAATCAGTATCATCCTGCTTCTGAAAATAATTAGCTAAGGTCTTGTGTCATCTGGATGAATGTTAAGTGAGGTTACAAACATGATGTTTGTCCACAGTGGGATTTGAGCAGTTTTTCCCAAAAATATATAATTGTTTCTTCAGCATAAAATGCTACAGGATTTTGGGTGGAGGTTGATCATGAAGAAATTTTTGCCAAAAAGTTGATCAGTGTATGATTTAATGTTTAAATTAATCTCTTTTGCAGGAATGTGCAAGAATTGATGATATTAGAGATTGTGTAAGACTGTCTGTTATTGCAAATGTATATAAACCTTTGTTGTAATCATGAAATGTGACCCAGGATTTCACGAGATGAAGATGTTGCCAGGCTGGCTGTTAGGAACTTGCTGGTATATATTCCCCCCTTAGAGAGCTCCCCTTGCATGCAGAACTTACAATATTATGAGACCCGGTTAAGTAAAGAATTTTTAAATTATAATGATTTCATATTTTACAAATAATGAATATTATTGTAAACATGTTATCATTATTAGAAATCAGAATCTTATTACTTTAACTGTATCAAAATAAAAAAATATCCTTTTGTAATTTCAATGCCATGACTTTTTTATAATTGTGAGGAATCATTTTTTTTAGTATACTAAATTACAGGTGTTCCAACAGAAAAGTTATCAAGCTGGTTTACCTGGTAATAAATGTCACGTGGATAATGATGGAATTTTACAAACTCTTAAAATTCATGAAAAGGTGTACATCAAAAGGTTGCTATATATACACCAGTTTTACACAAAAATAAAATTGGTAATGACAAAAAGATTGAGCAAGAGCTATACCTTCCCTCCCCTCAAGCGCCTACATGATGTTTAGTGGGACAGCTTTACTTCAGTTAATGACAAAAAAAGATATGATTGTTTAGGTGTTGCTGAGATTTAGGAAATTAAATTGAGCAAGCTTGTGCAAGTTTTATTGCATGCACGTATACTGAAGCCTGATCTAGAAGTAGTTGTTTCAGGGCATTTCCACGTATTATTGCATCAGTTCATCATGAAGATGTTGTGTCTTTTAAGGATTTGCTTGTGAAGGGACATTGATGTCCATGCGTTCCTCTCAGCATATTCTGACCTATTGCAGGGTACAGGTTTATACTGAAATTTCTGAAGGTTTGTGTTTTTTGAGGTAGCTGGTCAGACATTCTGACATACTTCCATATAATTGTTACATTTCTTTTACCACAAGTTTATTCTGGACCAGTAGCAAGATGATAGTATTATTAGAGAACACTTTAATTATGTCTCTCTCTTAAATAAATGAGTGTAACACATAAGCCCAAAAGTATTTGTTTCTTTAGTTAAGGCACTGTTTATAGTGTGATGCAGAGAAGAGACAGCTGGCATTGTTATCAGTGGTGATTCAAGTATGGGAGCCTCCCATGGTTTGCTGCTAAAGAGTTGCTGTGTCTACTGCTGGAAGACAGGACTGTGATTGTTAAGGTGATGGACTTGTATCATGTGTACTTTTCTCTGAGACTGCTGCTTCTGTGCTTGCAGTATGTGGGCAACTACTATTTCAGTGAGGCGTAATCGATTGTGTAGCCAATTAAGTGCCCTCATTTTCCTCTCTCTCCGTAAGAACTTCACATCTTAAAATTTATCTCTATTTTCTTGTTATTTTTAAAACTTTGTGCCTCCCAGAAGATATGAGAAATCTGTTTATAAAAAAAGTTCATCTTCTCATTACCATTAATTCTATCATGTCATTACTCTGGTTAGTAACTCTGAGAAGGAGAATTCATTTGCTGTGATTTATACATATTCTGTTCATGTTGTAATGTACCAGTGCTGCATACCAGTAGATCATATATAGTATGTGATTATATGGAGAGGATTTGATTTTACAGAGCAGAAGGAGAGTTGCATATGGTATGTAAACTGCTCTTGAAGTCTTTATGTGTGAATAAGAGTAGCAGTATCCTGTAGATTTTTCTGTTGTGCCCAGCTGCTTAGCAGTGAACTCGTAGACTAGTTGAGATGATATTTCACTGTCCTCTAGCTAAACCAGTATTATCGCTCGATGTCATCAGTATCATCTTTTATCTTTATGATTGGGATATATGATATCTTAGCTTCTTTTTGTTCCAAAGTGTATTTTCTCATATAATATATAACAGTTTCTTCTCTTGTTCAGAATGAGGACATATATTTAATCATATCTTCATTAGTAATAAATTATGTATTCTCTTAGATTGATATTTACTTCTCAATGTAGGTTTTATCCTCCTACCCACACATCAGAATTTTGTGTAGATGTGCCAAAATATTAAATCAGATGCTACTGAAAGCAGTGCATAGTGGTCCATATGAACTTGATGTACTTTGACAGTAGCAGTGTTTGAATGAAACAGGATACTAAAATATTCCATGTATTTTGTATGTTTGAAGTCTTCACCATTTTAAGTTCCTTAAAGTAGACTCATCACTAATGCAGATGGTTCATCAGAAGTTACATTTAATATTGGTATTTAAATTGTTGTATGCATTTTGGAATGTTACTTTTTGAAATGAAATTATTTAATTAACCTCTGTTTGCCATATGACATGGATTTTTGTTGGTCCAGCTGGCTGTGTGTATACTAGCTTACTGTTAAACTGTTACCCTCAGATTTAATATCTGGTTGGATGTGGAGTTTAAATTTCCAATTCCCATACAGTAAGGGTTAACTGTAATATCTTTATTATAATGTTGCAATATTTTAGGTTTATGGAACTCATTTGAGAATTTTATCGTGAACATTTCTCACACATGAGGTGGGTTCAGAAATATGAGGATCCTGTCATTACATAGTGTGCATTACATTAAGTAAAAATATGCATGTTTAAAGAGCTACATGTTTTGTTGGTTTTTGATATTGACACTTGCAAGACACTGCATGCATTTATGTTATTTTATATCATGTGATAGCATTCCACTTTATCATTCACTAAGATTTTGCATTTTGTCATACTTTCCTTTTGAAATATATAAGTTAAATGATTATCTCTACACTTACCACTCCCAAAATTTATTTTGTATGTCTGTCTGCTGTCAAGTAAATGAAATATGGCATGTATTAACTTGCAATAAAGAAAAGGTTGCTATACCTAATGAATTACATACGTATGTATATGCATGCATGTACACACATATACACATGTGTACATATGTACATACATTTTAAGTGGAGAATAACTTTTTGGAGAAATATAAGGTGATTGAAACATCATTCACATCTGAGTGCAAACTAATTTATAATAAAAGTAAACCTATGAACTCCACACAGTATGAGGTGAAAACAGCTGAAATGTTGGCCTATATAATAGGCAAATGAGTGCTTGTTATTAGAACTTATGTGACATAATGGAAGCATAAGTTGGGATTGTAGGGAGCATGAAATGGTGCCATGGCTTTTGAAATTACTCGCATCAGGAAGAATTCTAGAAAATTGTTCAATGGACTCATGTGCTGCTCTCTTTAATAACAGTTGATATGAGATTCATGATAAATAGTATCATTAGTAGTATTTAGAAAACTTGTACTAGAGACATATTACACATAGAAATCACACAAATGTTTAAATGACAATGCTTTGTGGATGTGGAATTTTTTGTTATTTACTAAATACTATTTGTTATATACATAGTAGAATGTTATTAATTAATAAGGTGTTGAGGTTATATCTAGGATCTCTTTGTGTATGCAGTATTTCAGTATCATCATCTTTTGTATAAATACTTCCTATATATATATATATATATATATATAATATGATATTGACTTTGAAAATGGCCTAAAATATCTGTAAATAGTTTGTATCTATGATAGTTAAAATATTTTCACTCTTGTCTCCACTGTCCAACCTTGTCTCAAGGCTCTTTTGTGTGGCATTCTAATTTTGATGTACAATTTTTGTAGTTGGACTGCCCATTGCAGAACTGGAGTGAATCAAGCTATTGTTCAAACATAAATAATTGCCAAAGGAGTGACTTTCCCACATCTAGGCACAAACTCCTTCACAGAATGGAATACTTTCATTTGCAGTTTGAGATTAAAATTGTGTTATGTACATGCCTCCATAATATCGTATTAGCTGATGCTATTAATAACATGATAGAAAAGTGTATCCTTAATTTTATTCGCTAGCTTAGCTCCTACATTAGTGAACAAAAACAAATTTTGTCATGCAGACATTACTGAGATCTTCTGTGTTTAACAGACATTACTTAAAATTGGAATATGTGGTTCTGTACTTCAGCAGATTATAGACTGCTGCCATACTTTATTAGGTTAAAGCATGAACATCACAAATCCTAACACAACTTTGCTTAAAAACAGTTGATAACAAAACTGTAAAAGTAAACAATTTCTTAACCCAAACCCAGGACAGCATTATAATGATACAGTTTCTAGTAAATTTTTGAAACTATCACGAAATTCAGGCTGTTATCGATTCCTTAAAAAACTGAAGATTAAAGCTTTTGAAACTGCCATGTGTCACATAGTTTTATTTGGTAGCTAAACTTGGTCTTCACAAGAATAAAATTGAAGACACATAAAACAATGTTGTGAGGAAAATGGTGGTCAGAAGAGAGATGAACTACATGCTTATGCTTCGTACACTACTCACTAATTTCTAGGCTGGCTGAATCAAGAAGATGGGCATGAAGTGGGCATTTTGTCATGCACACATTCTAGAAATGCATAGATAGAAGATATTACTGAAGTAGACCTTAAGAAAATAAGTTATTATGATGTAAACTGATTTGAACTTTTGTAGACTGGATTCTGTAGTGGGATGTGTGATTATGGTTATGAACCTTCAGGTTGCATACTAACAGGGAATTCCTCAGTAGTAGGACAATCTAATGACCACTTCCCATTACAAACTCTTGCCAGTAAGGAAACAGTTTTTGCAGTATTTGTTTCTTTCTGTCATTCAAAACTGGAGCATATTGTAGAGATTTTTAAGCAGTAAACAGGCCTATCTGGACAGCTGTTAGCCCACTACATAATCCTCTTGAGCTTTGCCCAGCTTTGTGCATGTGAACAGAACACTGCTTCAGCAAACATGTTTTGTTAGTTTTAATTTTAACCCCTAATATTAAAAACTTTATCATTATAATGTAATAATGACAAGTTTTCTTTGAAGGTTTATATGAATTGATTGTCAGGACAGCTTGATTTAGGGCACTCTGATGACTTGGACATGTTGATAGGTTGAAGAAGATAAGGTTTGTGCACAGAAATTTTTTGTTTGGGAAATCTCTTGGAAGACAGAGATGGGGATGAGATTGGCAGGTCTTGGTATTAGCAGTGTTGATAATTTTTGTTCTGCTACCAGAGATAGGTCCATGTGATTAAACATCCACTTGTGTAAAAAAATTAGTAAGGTAACAGTTGTTTACCTTGGCAAGTAAATCTTATGAATTGTGCATTACTTTGATCTGAAATGTCTTTTATGAGAAGTGCACTGTGCCATCTTATCACATAGATACATGTAGACCAGGTGATAGATGGTCTTGAGCTCATTCTGTTACCATTTCCAACTGCTTAACCCATTTCTTAGTTTCATAAATAATTCTGAGACTTCTGGAATGTTCACAGTACCAGAGATTGTTGTAAGTGCTGAAAACTCATTTAAAAGTGCTAAAAGAGCATTTTACACCATAATGTGTCTTGGGGATAGTTTTGATTTAGTTGTAATAAATGTAAATTTCATGGCCATTTCAGATAATTCACTTCTTTTGTTTGTCATTATGTATGTTTGAAGTTTCAAGACTGAGTCTGCATAAGCTTCATTATCATGCTGATTTAAAGCATGTTTCACTTTGAACATTTCTGTGTGCTGTAACACAGAATCTTATTTTTAATTAAGTTATCTAATGGTCCCAGTAAATTAACCTTTATTGACTGTATTTTGGAATATATATACAGTCCAGCTCTGCAGTAGGGAGGTTAAAATTCCATACTTTTGTATAATAAAGTTAAAAGAGGATGAAACTTGCCCAGTTTTTGAATTTGAATCCAAATATGTTTGGATTTATTGATTTAGTGCTGCAGTGACCAGATCCCCAGCAAGGCATGCCAATATAAACAGTACAAAAGTAAACCTGGTGAAATTGAGGATGTAGCAGCAGGTGAAGGCAGTGATCAGATAACCATTGAAGATATTAAGAGACCAGTCAGGTGGTGAAGATGTGCAAAACAGATTTAGGAGACGATGGACAGAGATGCAAGAAGAAAGGATATAAAAGTATGGAGATGGCTTTGTCATGAGGTGATCTTGTGGAGAATGTTGATTATATAACGATTTCATACCAAATTCTCGCAGTAAAGTGAATGTAGTGCATGAACTGAAATTAGTCATACTCCACAAGCTTTATTTATAGTTTCTGTATTTTACTTTCAGAATGATCACCCACTGATATAAGGTCTTTGTAGTTCGTATTCTGTTAATTCGAAGTGTTTTCACTATGGCATAGTACAATCGGTTTTATTGTGTCTTCATCTATTTTGTGAAACTAATGTCCAGTTTTCTTCTGTCCTTCATGGATTGCACTCAAAGATTGATATTTTAAAAGACCTCCCTATGTGTCTGCCTTTGTTTTAAACAAAAGGGTAAATTCTTTAAGTCTTATTCCTTGTTCTGTTAAGGTCGGTATTCTGTGTTTATCTATGTTACAATTTACTAAATTAATATTTCACTTCTTCCATAGGCCTGATCTTCAATTTTATGAACATTTTTTTGTTCTGCGTAGCCTGAGTTTCATGTTCATATATAAGCATGGGAAATGCTGTCCCTATACAAAATTCATCGTGGCCTCTTTCTTACCTTGTCTTGATGTTCATTGACTGTTTATTATCTCACATATTCCGTGATACTGGTGTATCCTATGAAAATTACATATATCTGTTGGTGCAAGATGTGGGTCCGTTCTTGATCATCTGCAACACAATAGTTTGCCTCATGATGCAGCCCTGTAATTATGAAAGTACAGAAAATTTAGTTGTGCATCATATATCATTACATGATCACTTAATAGCATATAAATATAACTTGACATGAAAGTTATACACCTACAGTTAATTAAAAATGCATTGTATAAGAACATACATTGAATACTAAACATTAATTTTTAAGAACTAATAATAAGAGGATGTACTTGATAGTGAGTGTAATGATGTTAACATGTTTTCAGTGACTGAATTGTAGTTTACTGTTTTATTTGCCGGTACCTATTATTTATATCCACTCACCTTCAACATATTTATTTATTATAAGTTGGGACCAAACAAATTAACATGTTCACAGAATTATAATAATGAATTCAGTAGACTGACCTCATGTTTTAGTTTGTCTATCATTACAGCAGCTGTTCCATATTGCCATAAAAATGGCATGAGCTTATAATTAAGAATTAAAGTATTTTCTTGTTGATGTTGGTGTTTTCAGTTGGGACACCATAAGGACTTCTAGGTAGATATCAATGTTTTGTAGAAACATACCACCTTTGGTCTTCATTATTGAAGGTGGAGGCTGTGTGTTCCTCTAAAATGTAGGCATCTGCCCCATGCCCATGTGGCATTACAATCCAGAAGACCTACGTCAATGTCTTTACCACTGTGATAAACTCAGTTTCACGAAGTATTTTATATTCATGTTTTGCTTAATATTTGTTGGCTGCATATTAAAAATAATATTAATACTGAATTTGCAGGTTAGTTTCTTTGGCATTCTGGTAATGCAGTATGGATGTGAACACAGATTTTTTGGGGAGGGGGGGATGGGGTTTGGTGAGTGAAGCAGAGGGCTAATACTATTAGCCCAGTTGTTTTGTATTACTACCAAGAATGTTTTTTCTTTAAGCTGAAGATCGTACCCCGTGTTGATGCATGATATTGAAATTCTTGATGTCTTGTTTAGTTGTCTTTGTGAACCACTTTCCATTGCTGATATTGATAATGGAATTAATTTTAGGGACTGTGGTATGTACAGTTTGACATACCTCAAGAAACTTGGATTGCTGTTAAATTTTTATTTTGTTACAATGAAAGGAGCCTGGAGTAAAATGAAACATAAATACAGTAACAGAATGTTGATGAGTTTTAACAAAAAATCTGTTATTTTACAATTTCTCTGCAGAATGCTTGCTTTTCCCATATGCAATATCTTGCCTGTTCAGTGAATGTCTTCATGCCTACTATTGTTATTTTTCCCCTTTTTTTCCAGTAGCTTTGTCTGGATATTTCTCTAGAATTGTGTGATCTGGTCAAAAGTAACTAACAGACTGAACTAAGCTTGAAAGTGGTTGTGTCTTCTGTGGATTTTTCTGGTCTTTAAAAAAGTTGATGTAATTTTAATTAAATAATGTTTTGACATGTTTAATTTCAACCTGAACCAAATTCAACAATGTTTCTATCAATTATGAAACATTCACTTTGTTCTTATTTATTTAAGTGTGACTATATATGCATGATTTTTCATACTCTTTAAGTGGTTACTTTAAATTGGCACTATCAATTCTTCTAACTTCTTTTAATTTAATGTTTTTCCCTAATTTACTTCACAAAAGGAGGATACTATTTGGTTGTAGTACTTCCAGCAGGCCAGCCATGTTCCAGGCTTCTTGCACTAGATGTAACTTTATTCCACAGATCCTAACAGCCATTCTTTCATGTATTTGACTCCCATGACAATCAACTGAATGTGCTGGAAGAAAGTATCGTGGCAGCTAAATGAAACATTCCAACTCGGGAATGTTATGAAGTTAAATTAAGTTAAGGACTCCATCTGTTAGAAAGAAGTCTATTAGTCTACTTGAAATATAACATTTTATAGTACAGTATGTTTGTTATAGAAATAACATAAATTAACATTTTTGCTAAACCGCCCTTTGTCTTCATGCATCTCTAGTGTTTCAAAGGTTCATGCAGACTATGTATATATACACACACATATGCAGAATGCTGTGCTTTAATTCATAATTTTTGTTGTGATGGCAAAGGAGAGTCTGGTCTGTGCCTCTTATTTGTTGTAGATACACAGATTGTAAATTCCCAGATTAGAGATTTATTGCTTGGAAATATCATCTTGCAACATGTACTACACAGTTCTGTGAGGTGGGAGGAACAAAACTTCTTTTAATTTTAAATTCAGTTTACAGTGCTGTTAATAAGTTGTGTAAGCCCTTATAACCAACCCTGGTATATTAAGGCATGTTACTTTATATTAGCACAATTAGAACAAAATTCTACAACTTCCATTGGAACACAATGTTAATTCTCTGTGCAGTAAGATCTAATGTGCATTATTAGCTTACTTCTATTTTTATCCAGATTTCATTACAAGACAACTAAGATGAAAATACAGTATTGAAAACACCAATGAATCCTATTAGAAGATATTCAATTAAAAATTTTCTTTCTGAGACAGGTTTCTTTATTATTTCCCAGTTCTGAGAAATTATTTGTGTGAGTGTTTTAATTCCAGATCTAACAGTCTTAGAATAGTGTATCAGAATCAAAACACTTTATGGATGATACATATTAATGAGTGTAGAATGTGTTTTGGAATTGAACTATTGGCATGCACACAGCAAGTCTTTATCTGAAGTTCATAAGAACTGTTTATGATTAACTTTTGTCTTGATATTCTAATTTCTGTCTGACACTGTCTTCAGTCCGAGTGTTACCTAAGTAGCATAATTAAATTTTAGGTGTTCTTTGCACTTTAGCATGAGCAAAGACTGCCTTATGGGCCTGTCCATGTCTGTCACATTTTTCATAGAAGGTATGTAAGCCACGTTATGAGAGATTGTTATACAACAGGGGATACCATGGTCCGTTGTCCGGGTTAATGTTGGATCTTTGTTGCACAGCAGTGACCTTGGATGACAGTGCATCAATGACCTTCATGATTAGGCATAAAGAACATAAGTTCCTATACTGATTCTTATCAACCAGCTACTTCTTAGGGATTTACCACAGATTATTCCCAAGCCTTTAACCACTGTAATTATGTCTAGTGTTTTAAAAATAATGATCATTTTACACTGTAAAAGAACTACATATTAGATTGATGAAAAATATTAACCTTTTGCTGTGTTATTTTTTCTGAGTCCTAATGCTCTCAGGCCATTCATTTAAGTGTTCTTGTACATTATGTTTGAATATATTAACCCTTAACTGGTATGGTGCAATCTCCCAGACTGCTCATATATTTTTATTAAAAGATTGTTTGCAAATCTATGTGTTTATTTACATTTATATAATACTTTTATAATATTAGAAACTGAGTAGAACTTTTATCACACAAATTATTTGTTCTTATTCATAAATCGTTTGGGATAAATAATAAAAACAGTACTTTAAATTATAAAAGCATTATATTTTGCCAAGATTATTTTCATTATCATTAGCACTTTGTTCTGGTTGTGAACTATGTCCACATTCCAAAATGAAGTCTGGATTCTCATTACTATTACCCTCCATATCATATGGAACTTCATCAGTAAACTGGGTGAAATTGTCAT
>NW_019060191.1:394745-462117 GCF_000696155.1 Zootermopsis nevadensis
CTTGTAGTTAATTTAAATTAATAATACTGATTCAGGCCAATAAGACTGAGTAATATTAAAATAAAAATGAGCAACCTAACTGAGCACAGAGTAAATATAAATAGCATAACTCAAACAGTGAGATCTGTCAGACTGCTAAAAGTTTTCCTTTTAGAATAAATCACAAACTACAAACTTCACTGAGGTCACATTACTAATTCACATACTGACTGAAAGGTAAACAAAGGGATTACTGGGTTTCAGAAGGGGGGGGGGGGTGTTGGTGAGGAGCAGAAAAATTTAAGCAGTCTGACAGACTGCTCCATACCACTTACGAGTTAAGCTTGGTGCAGGATATTGATTATGATTTACTGTTTTTGGCATGTCAAGGGCTTAAAATTTGCCACAATTCCTACTTCAAATGACAATAAAATCAATATATTATTGACAAACATTTGTGAAATTTTTAACTTTAATTACATATCTAAATAGTTTTAATTTGAGCATGTTAACATACTGTGTTTGTGAAGGTTCATTCAAAGTGCACATGTTGGAAGATAAGCTATTGATCACAGAAAGTGCACATTTGAATATTATACATTTATCTTCACTGTAGGACTGAAATGAATTACGTTGTTTACAAAATAATAATTTTTGCAATTTAGAAAATAAGCCTTTAAATAGAAATGGGTGCATTTTATTATGTATATGGTTGAAGCTGATGTCATGTGGAGTCTTGACATTAATTATGTTTTATGTTTTGAGAACTGTGGTACTCTGATGTTTAATATCTTAACCCTTCCCCTTGCTATTGTCTGAACTAACCTCCTTGCCTTATATTTCCATGATAACATAATTTGTCTCTGAAAAGGTGGTATTAATGGTTGAGACCTGTTGGGCCACATTTTTTTACACAGGTCTTCTTACGATCTTATATAAAGAGTTAGTATAGGCCAGAAGGACCAGTGCTTCCAGATGAGATAAAAAAATGGTTTCTGGCAAGAGTTATTTCATATGTTTAATTATCTTTAGTAACACATTAATTGAAACATAATATGTATGTAATGTAGTTATATATGAGTGTGTACAACTGTTAATACTTGGAAACTACACACACTTAGTGATTTCAATCCTTTTTCTTTCTCCATTAATACTTTATGGATTTTAATTTCAGTTCACAGTATAGTAATCATGACATATATGTTACCTTTTGTCTTGTCAGTCTGTAGCGATCAAGTGCCTTTCTTGTGTGTTTATGTACATTTTCTTGTAGTTTAACATGATCAGTGCCTACTTATCAATCTTTTAATTTGTTTTTATTAGTGTTTTTACATATTGCAGAAAGTAATTATTTATTTGAAATCCTGTAAACTTCAACTTTATAGTTTGATGTTACAGAAAAAGTTTAATCTTTGTTGAGTTACAAATTCACAATGAGGCAGAATGTCAAAAGAAGGATGGATTAATGTGAATGGACTAGTGCAGGCCCATCCAGCCTGTAGCTTGTGGGCATAATATACCTCACTATTATGCATTTATATGTTGAAATTATTACAATTATGAAGAGAAGTAGTACTGTTTCAAAAGTAATTAAAGAATTTCACATATACTGTGTCTTTCTCTCTCTCAGACTAAATGCGTGTTATGATTCCGTGTATTAAATTGAATCTGCGTTTTCAACAATGAAAGCACTTACGATGGTGTAAGGATTGCTTAGCTCGAACTAATAGCTGGCTGATGAGTTGCAGTGTCAGGTCTGCCATCTAGTCAGGAGATGTGAAACTCTTTCAATCATGAGACCACCAATTCCAAGTTCCATTAAATTTCTTTTAAATAACCTTCCCTTTATTACTGTTTATTTTCAGTAAGTATAGTCACGTTTTATGATACCAATATAAATATTTTGTAATATATATATGTTTGTTTACAGCATTATAGTATTTGTTCAAACAATAATTACATGATTAACCTACGTTTTAAAATATAATACTTTAACCTTCTGTGTATGTGATGTCATCATCTATTGTTTATATGAACATGAATTAAGCTCACTATCTGTGAGCCTCTGATTATGTAATACTAGAGACCAAATTAATTAAGTATTTAAATTTGTGTCCAAGAACATGACAGTAGCCTTTGTAATGCTCTTGGAAACTGCTGAAGTTCATAGAGATGCCTGTACATAACCTGATAAAAACTGACTTTATATATATTCAGCTTTTACAAGTTTTTAATTAAATCATCTTTTTTGATTATATTACAGAACTCCTTGATTTTTTTTTTTTTTTTTTAAGTAAAATTGTTATTGTGGTGTGACATTATATTGTTTGACTTTGAAACACATGTATAATTCTGTATTTACTACTACTTCCTAGCAGGGACAAAAGATTTTTCTCTTAGCCTCTGTATCCAGACCAACTGTGGGGCCCACCCACCCTCTTATCCAGTGGGCACATGGAGGGGTGTGGGTACTTACCCAGGGAGTAAGTGGCCAGGGCATGAAGCTGGTGAGTCATTTTCATCCAATGCTGAGGTTAAGAAAGAGTGAAGGTATAGCTTCACTATACCATACATGTTTATGGTGTGGTGCTTAATATATGCCAAGAATGACTTTTTTAATAGTGCTGCTGTTAAACCACAGTAAATTGCCCTTCTATATATACTGCATCGTCACAGTGTACCCATGAAAGCCTCAGAACTGAAATTCCCTATGTAATTTGAAAGGCAGTCTGCTGGTAGAACACTGTCCTCAGTAGGAGAACCATCCCTCCCTGGAATATTAACTTGTAAAAATACTGTAAACCAACTTCTGCACTGACAAACAAAACCTACTCAGGTAATAAACCACCTGTAGTTACTTGGGGAAGTAATTGTTGTTACTTTGAGCAGCCAGTATAAATGAATCCAGACAGTTACAGTAAATTGAACGTTATTGGGAGGGGGCATTTATTTGAAAGTGGAAACGTTATTGAGAATATGCTACATACAGTAAAAGGTAAAATTTGAAGAATTCTGATTGAACAGTTACAAATGTACCTCGTTTTTGATGTTTGACAGGATTAGTAGACTCTTCCATAATGAAAGTTTTTCCTGCACACTTTTGTTAAGTAACTAATGTGTAATATGCATGGAAGCTTTAGTTTGAATACAAGTGCAATGCTACTCACAGAATGAGTAAGTATGTGTAGTCACAGTGAGTTATATTTATGTGACTTGGGGAAAATAGCGGAATTTAATGTTGGTGACAGAGATAAATGTACCTATGAAGAACAATATCCTGGTGTAAGCCAGCAAAATATTCCAAACTATTTCTCTCATTTACAAGTTTACCCATCCATCAGTTAGTGCTGTGTTGGAGATGTTTTGAGTGTAAAAAACAAATTGGAGAACAAAACCATTAGAACTCTGAGTGGTTGAAGAGTGAAAGATCTGAAGACCTTGAGAATGCATTAATATTTTGGATAGGGCAAGCAAATATGAAGAATGGAACAGCAGCTGATGAAGGAATACGTGAAAATACAAATTTTTTATACAAAAATTGGTGTATATTTTGCTCCAAAAATGATAGATACATGCTCCATAGTTTTGTTTTTTCATTTATCCCCATGATCTTAACTACAGTGTTTCCCACGCCATATGACACTTTAATATACCAATAATTAAAAAGTCCCCAAAAATAAAAATAAATTCAGTTTACCACCATTCCAGCTTTAATGCTATTATTACTACTTTTGTTACTGTTATAATAGTGAAAGCACTCCGTTTTCATCTTGGTTTTATTAAAATGTTCTGTACTGAAGTAATAAAGATGCTTATTTGTTATGATAGTCTTGTGAGTATAGTGTACTTAACAGAAATAAATGTAATATCCAATCAGTATTTTGGAAATATTTGGAGGAAAAGACATATCCATCATATTCATGCTAATGTGGTGTGTTACATGAATAATATGCAATAGAATGTAAAGGTGTTCGTTGCTGAACTCAGATACAGTACATACCATATATGTGCTTTAAATGTCACTCAATGGCTGACAGAATCAACAAGTCTCCAGTTGCCACTTTGGTCTTTAAGTGAACAAATTATAAATCTATAAATGAATGATACTAAATGGTATAATGATTTGTTTTGATAGAATGTGAAAGCAATTACAGTTCAGAATTTATTCTGTGGAGGTTACTGACGATGGTAGATTCATTTCACCACAGTTATATTTAATACTTTCAATTGCCTCAGGTATATGAAAATAAAATAAATTAAAAGGTCTGTCAGTATAACAACAAGCAATCACTTAGTTGTATATTTACATACAGAACTTCCCATGCTTCATACAAGATATATCACTCTGTAACTAGTAATTCCTCTTTGAATATCTCTGATATTTAGCATTATCAGTGAAAATCTCAGCTTGGATATGTTAAACTTATCATTTCTAGCAACCAGCTGAATATATGTATTTTAAATATTCTTAAATACTAATAGTATTAGTAAAACTATTCATTCCTATACATAGTGTTCACTTACCTTGTGAGTACCACCACTCTTACTGCTGTAAGTTTTAAATCATATCTAATCAGTTTTTAAATATACCAGTTTGTTTTTAATTTAATCCTCTGCTACAACTAAAGCAGTGGAGCTGCTGACTTAATGTACTAAACACATTAGGTAATGGGCATCTTAATTTTCTAGTCTAGATACAGTAGGTACTGGATCTACCACTTCCTGTTTGACTGAGAAGCCATGGGTGGCCAGCCCTGCCCCAACTTTCTGATTTTTTCCTTGTCCTTAGGTTTTCAAGACTGGTGTGCAATGTATGTCAGATGATAGCTGCACCAAATATTTGGTGTTAACCGATGTTTTGGCAAACATGCAATAGCCATTTTCAAAGTGGATATGAGGTTGAGTTAGTTCAAAAGGCCTTGTATAGGGCAGGCAGTGGGTGTGAGGTAAATTCAGTGGTGCTGATTGGTGGAGTGGAGGAGCTGGCTGTTATCCACTGGGAGAGGAGCATATGGTTGAGGAAAGGAGGTGACAAGGAGAATTGGGAGGAGGTTCTGGTGACCATATTGGACAGTAAAGGATTTGCAGGAATTATGTGGAAGAGAGTGGTGGTTGTTCATTGACCATGAGGTTTGGAGAGGTGATCGACCTGCGGCAGGCCTATATTTATATGAGTGTACAGAACAAAGCTGGAAAGGTGTAGTGGATGTATCACTTTGTCAAAACCCTAACATCATGTTATTCTTGAGGTGTCATTGGAAGCCTCAGTGGATTGAAGAAACATGAGGCAGCCCATATAAACAAGGGTTCTTCAATAATTACAGTTTTCTTCTCTTCTTCATGGGCATGATCCAGCTTTTGGTGGCAGAGACAAAAGATGCTCATCTGATGTTCAGGAGATTATGTATTTTGGCTTTTATCATACAAATGGGACATGGAGAGCAAAATATGTTGAAAGATTGCTTAACCATTCTTGAAGAGCTGTATGCTTTTTGCTGTAGCGTGATGAAACATTATCAGTTCTTTCATATATTGATATTTCTACATTTTTGGCACTATGAATCAACCAGTCGAGACTAAGAAGATCTGTATCAGATGTTTGAAAATAAGATCTCTTCGATATGCTCAATCACACCTATGCCTAATTTTACAATCTACTTACTTAGCTGGAGATTAAGTGGTTGGCCATGTATAATTTTTCTGCTTTCTGGATTAACTGATTGTTTAAACACAAGAGCTATCAATTGTTCTGGAGCTGTCAGACACAGTCATAAAAGAATGCTGACAGTAAGACTCCAAAATTGAAATGTGCTGACATACGTGCTAGGGTGAGAAGTGTAAGACAAGATTTGTGCAGTGACAAATGTGCATTAATCACCAGCACAAGGCAATTTTCTTGATCAACACAGGAAAACTCAGAAACCTGCCAGTGTTGAAGACTGATCAGAAAATGGAGTATACTGACAAATGGGACAAAATTGCTAATTAGAGAACATGGTAGTGGATCTAATAATATTGAATAGTTTTATCATTTCAACATACTGTGATAGCCAAACAGAACACTGACAATTCTGTCAGACATGGAAATGAGTGCAAGGAAGCCTCAACCTCAATCAATCCAATGCAAATCAAATGAGTCGTCTTGAATCTTGAGACACCAGACACTTGCCAGTTGTAGAATCATGCTTTCAGGTGCCATATGTATTCAGTGAAAAAGAAAAGAATGGCCATAACATTTCTGTGCTTGGAAGTGTAAAGTCAGCTGTTGTATAGACTTGTGTTTTCATATATTCCATACAAAAACAAATTTGTGGATTGGCTGTCTATTACGTCAGAAGAACTAACTAGCTAGATGGTTTAGGGTAACCAAAAGTTCATCACCGAATTAACCAAAGCCCTCCACTGGACCCTGTCCTGGACCAACAAAATCCAATTACCTTCAACTCCTGTCTCCCACATATCCTGCTTGATATTATCCTCCCATCTACGTTTAGGTCTTCCCAGCGGTCTCTTCCCTTCAGGCTTCCCAACCAATACCCAGTGCACACCTCTCGCCCAATCCATGCATGCAACATGACCTACCCATCTCATTATTCTTGACTACATCACTCTGACAATATTGGGGGAGAAGTACAAATGTTTAAGCACATCGGAAGAACATTTACTAAAATATAAGTCCCATACATTTTGATTTATATATATTCTGTATTTAATTTAGTTTAACAATCTATAACCTCTTTTTAAAATAATTATATTGTACTATTAAAATATACACTATACAATTGTGCAGTGTATTTTATTTTGATAGAGTTCTGCAATAATTTAACACTAATAGTTCCACAGATGTAGACATTTTCTCAGTACTACTGCACTATTGTAATACCACTACTTGTTGTTAATTTAAAAAAGCTGTCCTACTACAAGCCATGTTGTTCGTTTGGGGGGAGTGGGTGTATAGCTCCTACTCTTTCTTGACCTTGGCACTAGATGGGGTGAGTAGTCAGCATCATGCCCCGCCCACGCTTCACCCCTGGGAAAGGACCCCCAGCACCCATTGAATAGTTGACTGGGTGGGCCCCAGAGCCAGTCTGGATGCAGAGGCTAGAGGACAAATTTTTGCCCGTGTCGGGGATTGAACCCCAGTCATCTAGCCCATAGCTAGTCACTATACTGACTGAGCTATCCTGGCTCATACTAGTTGTTAAGTACCCAAGTTAAATTCTGGCCAACACTTCGGTAGCTCAGGCATTTCAACACCATATTCCAATATGATAAAGGCTAATATACTTTAACAACTGTTAGATAAACAACGAATAACATAGCAGAAACACGTGTAAATAAGTATAACATACAAAATGAAAATTCCATGTGCATTTTATAATAGTTTATTAAGTCTAGATTATTTTGTCTGTTTGACTCAATCTAACATTGAACTGTAATCTGATCTTCTAGTTTTTGACCTTTCTGACAGATGACTCCCTCTGAATACAAGACATATATTCAAGAACAGTTTTTCTTCACTTTTCTAAATTAAAAGATTGTCAGAACTGCCGGACTGATCCCAGTGCTGGTTCATGAAATCCAGATCAAACCAAGGTAGGGCATGAGGACATGAAACAGTCAAGCCTTCATATACTTTTCTAAAGTATAATAGTGAAATGTACTCATTTGCTCCTGTTTTGACAGAAAAGTTTTCACATCACAGAAATATGTCTTCCAGTACAGATTAATTTATTTCAGGTTCATGCAACTAAACACCTAACAATCATAATGTCTCACTTTAATTCTTCAGCCCCTAAAAAATGTCTCCTTGTATTGCTGCAGCCATATAACTGGAATTTATTTATGTCATTGAAATTTTGGGGTTGGGCTTTGTAAGTACATGTTGCAAGAATGAGGTACATCACATAAAAAATCATTTTATTACGGTGATGCTTGTGTTATAATACCTACAGAAGTTTGGGATTATAGTTTTGAAAAGAAAGAGTACTATAAGCATTGACCAATGAAATAACAGGAATAAAATTGTTACACCCTTTTGCCCCTGTAATATATAGTAAAATATTACATAGATGTATGTTTTTTATGTTCTAGAATTATAATGTAGTCAGATGTACATTTCAGGGGCAAGTGGCATGGATTTCCTCTTGTTTAATTTTCAGAAGACTGTTATATTATAAGAGATAATATTGGTGTAAGAGCTTCAAGAGGTACTGTTGAATTGTTATAGACTACATGTGTGATCTGTGATTAAGAGACAGATGATGTAAACCATCTTGCCTGTTTCTGTATTATACTGCACATATACTTGGTAACATGAAAATGTTCATACAGAAAATACAATACGTATGTAATTATGCAATATAACAGACAATATAAAATTATGTAAAAATGTGGACGTACATTATGCCATTCTGCTGTTGCTGGTGTTTGTTTCATTTCTATAATTGTTTTATCTGCCTTTTAACACTGTTTGTCAGTGATGTTGCTGTCATGTTTTTATTAGTAAGTCTTATGGTTCCAAATATCAGCATTTGTAGAAGGAGAGCATATTACTGCATTCTGAACAAGGGGCATCCATTGGTATTGTTAACTGTAAGACATTGCTGAATTGTACAAAGCAAGTGTATAGTTTTGTGTATTTAGTCCCTGATAATCCTTATACAAAATTAAATGCATCTCTTTGATGTATAAAAATTGCATATTCATATTGGGATGTGGAATTACACATAAGAATATAATTCCAATGATATCATGCCTTGTGATTAATTTGTACATCAGTTTTATACACTTGTGTCATGTTTTCTTTTATGTTTTTCTTAAATAAGATATTTTGATTATCTGGCTTATATAGTTAGAAATATGGGGACATAGCAAATATGACAAGCAGCTAGTAAGTAATATTATAGTACTCTAGTATGCTAACTACTTATCATGTATGCTATCTAATATCAGCAGTATCTGATCTCTTCAGACTCATATGCTGCAACATAATGCCAAAATATGGCATTTGGGGTTAATCGTATCTGACCTCTTCAGACTCATATGCTGCAACATACATGCCAAAATATGGCATTTGGGGTTAATGGGTTTTTGGAGGTTGTCCTTCATCCAAGGTTAAAATGTGTATGACGTTTCAGAAACCAGGTCCAGTAATTGAGACTAGTTCTTTATAACGGACCCAACAGTAGATGCCCCTGCCCCATATACCTGAAGATGACAATGGATCCGGTTTTCGAAATGTACACTTTTTAACCTTGGATGATGTACAAAATCCAAAAACCCAATAAACCTGACTGTATCACACCATTTTCAGAACCCTACAGAATCCAAACTATGGCATACCAGTGTGTAATTATATTATCATTATTAACATTACTACTGATATTCAAAACAAATGCCAGATATTATTTTGCCAGGCAGGTAGTAATTGTTACTTTGAATCTTTTTATTCTTATAATCTATAAGAACTGTTCAGTATATTGTATTAATTTGATGTTCCTCTGATATTTAAGTGACAAGTAGGAAGTCTAGCTTTAATTTTTTGTTACAAACATAGGTTTCATGTAAAATGCTTTCTTTACTCATAACCCAACAAAATAATTGATTAGTGAATACATTTTATGAAGTAATTAAAATATTATAATAAAAATTAGATTTTTAATCATCAGTGTTCTGAGCCAACACTGTCATACCATTAATTGGTACATGTTAGATCTAAATAGCATTAGCTTCTCTTTGAGCACTGGCCATTTCACATAACCTACCTGTGTTTTGTGAGACTTGGGAATAGTAACTACATAGAGGGGTCCTGGTATAGAAGTCAAGTTGTGTAGAAATGCAGTATTACTAAATCTCTCCAACAACTGCACCACAGTGCTTAGGAATGATTATATGCTGCTAAAAAAACATTCTTTATATTTGCCCATTTCTAGAGGTCTGGCAGCACACTAATATCTGGACCAGAACATTTACCACCGGTCCATTCCCCAAACAGTCCTAACATCCTGCCTCTGCCTCTTCTACGGATTATATCATCAAGTTAGGTTTGAAGCTGTTTTGAGCCTTGGCGAGTAGTTCTGTTGCTCATTAACACTTTGCAGTAACCACAACCAACAGACAGGTAAGGTTCAGAGGGACATAATTTCTCAATTCAGAAACCGATTGTTGTGCTTTCCACCGAGTTTCAAACTCATATGTATTTTAATGAATGTGACGGAACTGCTCCTAGAGTCTCAGTTGCCAAAATGTAAATGCCTTTGAACCCAATTTGGGTGGCATAATCTCTGGTAGAGACAGAATCCCTTGTTTCATTTGGTGAATTAACACCTCTGTGTAGTTACTACTGAAGACCTTGCATTCACATGGAATGGTAGTACATTCAAATGAAAACTAGTTATGTGTTCATTAAGTCATTTAGTCACTTCCATTAGATATAGATATTTTACTGAACTTGCTTTTGAACTCCTGAGGTTAATATATTTTAACCTCCTATGAAATATTACTTTACATAAACAGTTGCCATTCTGTACATCAAGATACAGTGATTGAGGTATGTTGTGTAGTGTATGCCAGTACATTTAAAAAATGTTATATTCAGGTAACCCTGAAGTTGTTTCTTTCTTTATACTTGTGTAAACACATTTCTGATGAATAACATATTTCAGAACTCTTGAACAAAATGTATGTTCCTACATTTAACAATCTTTTATATAGCACAGTGATGGCGAAGACAAACACACTACAATACTAATCATATTTGCATAATAAAGCCTTAAGTTTCATTTTAAGATAGATTTCAATTTGTATTATCTTCCAATGGGAGAATGTCCAATGAGTATTAGGGTAGGATTTGGATTTGAGGTTCTCATGTGGTAGACGTTTATCAGTGTTTCAGAGGTCCTTTCTGCCTTAATTATTACCCTGTTGGTAAAATTCTACCAGACTACATGACTATACAACTCAGAAGACACTAATCTTCTTAGTATTGGGGTAATTTCTGTCACCACTTGGTTTGTTGATATCTGTCATAACACTAAACACATTTAGTGCATATTTCTTGAAATTACATTTTATTATTTGCATTTGTTACATAAAATTTCAGATGGGAGAATGCATCATTGGGTGGTGGCAGAGACTAATAAATATTATGACCAATGTTTAGGCAAGCTAGACAATGACAACAGATGTTCATGACTTCCTGATGTGACTGTACGGAAGATATGTATTTTTGGTTCTTGCCCTACATGTGAGACTGCTGGAAGGTTAGTGGTCAACTGTTTAAGTTTTATATGCCATTTTAATGAAATATGATCAATTCTTTTTCTACTGAGATTTCTGCAACAATATGAATCAACCAGTCAAGACCAAGAAGAACTATGAGAAACCTTGGAAAATAAGATCATTCTTTCATATGCTCACTGATATTGATATTTATGCTAAATTTTACAGTCCGTTTGAACATCTAATTGCAGTTGAAGGTATTTCACTGTTTTTAGGGGGAGTTATATTCAAGCAATACTTTCCTAAGAAACACAGTTGCTTTCATATAAAGATTTACAAACTTTGCAACATGACTGCCTACACTTACTTTATCAGCTTATTGTAAAGGATGGGACAGGCAAATTGAAACACAGACTATGACAGCTCATGCAGCAGTGATGAGTCTTACCTAGAGAATGGAAGTGATTGCCTGTGAACTTTATGTGGACAATGTTTTCTCCTCTTTGGATATATTTGATGACATGCACATAAAATCTGTAAATTATTGTACTGCACTGTGATACTGCCAGACAGAACTATAAAGGAATGAATGCTGGGAGACTCTTTTAGTAAAACATTAAATCTGAAACAGGCTGTCATACATGCTAGGGTGAGAGGTGTCTTGTGGAAGTCTTGGCAGTGCTTTGCTGAAAACTTTTTGTCTCATATTGAAGTTCTGGATAGCAGTTCGAGTCATGCATTGGAGTCAGATGCTGTTTTATTTACTAGTAGAATTGCTATAAATTTCCTACAATTGTTATGTTACCCACACGCAATACTATGGAAAACCAATGGAGCCATTACTTATCTGTACTCTTCAGAATGATATATTAGAACTACTGAGTTCAAATAAGTATGTTGACATTCTTGAAGAAGTGAAGTCATGCCCATTTTATTTAACTTTTATTGGCACTACACAAGATTTTGCTTTGCTATGTAAGTGTAAAAATAAGCACTGTCACTGCAAAACCAGAAGAAATGTCTATAAATCTGATATGTATTGATATTATTGAATTTATCTTTCAAAGTCCAGAGGACATTAATTCACATAATACAGTCATTAAATGATAGACTGCATATTTCAAAGTAGAAAGATCAGAGCTATGATGGTGCAGGTATATGGCAGGAGCTTGGTTACCTGTGAAGAGCCCATATGCCAAATACATTCACTGTGACAGTCATGATTTGAATTTCGTTATTAAATATTCTGTGAAATGGTTGCCCAAAACAAGTACTTTTTATGATCTTGAAAAGGGTCCCCCTCATAGGTTTACCTGATGCCACAAAGATACTTTGCTTTAGTCAGTGGTCTTCTTGTAATAACTTCGATCTTTTGCAGCTCAAGTATAATGATGTAATACTTTGCTCTTGGGAATAAAAGCCTCTACTGAAAGTAGTGAAGTGTCAACTGTACTTAACATTTGCAGGACTTTGACATGATTTTCTTGGTAGGTCTTGAAATTTGAGTTTCAAAATGTACACATAAAGTGTCTAACATGTTTCAGCACAAACAAATAAATGTAATATCTGCTTCAGGGTTTCTACAGAATTCTCTTGAGTAAGTTTAAAACATGAGCAACCACTTTAACAAAATAAATGTTAGAGCATCAGAAGTGACAAACAGTGGGGAGCAACAGCATAATTTTCTTAAAAGGAAATCCTGTAGTAAATGAGAACTTTGAATTATGTACTGGTCAGTACCTCTCAGATCCAGAAGATAATTTCTGGACTAGTGGTCTTTATCCACTTATTGATACAGTAATCATACAGCTGAAAAATGCCTCAGACAAGTGAGTGGTGTGATAATCTGGTTGTCACAATTTACAACAGTGCTCGCTCATTCAACAGTTTATTAGTTCTTCAGCAAGCTCAATGCTGCACTGGTTCCACACTCTTTTAGCCAGCTAACATAGGCAGGGAGAGATGTTTTTGGGTTCCTAACACTAGATAGGGTTCTGAACAGTAAGATATATTAGGACGTGACAGTGATTGTAAGAATGTGAAGCAGTAATCAAACATACTCTTGAAAGAATAGTGTCAGACACATTCAGCAAATAGCAGGACACATCAGATATCTGTGTGTATAATGAAGGAGATAAACTGGATTGTTTGAAACTCCAGATATTTATATAAAAAATATTAATTAGTCCTCACACGCTAATGTCTTAGTTTTTATTGAATGAAGCACACTGTACTATTTCATCTATCCATTGTATTGAGCATTACAATTATATTTCCTAAAACTCCAGTTAACTTCACTTATAACAAAAATAACCAATGAGAAGAATGGATATGAAGTAACAAATATATTTCTAAATTTCAAAGATTTTCAGTGATGAATAAACAATGATGAGAAATAATTGTACAAACAATAACATCAATATACACCCAATAATAACCAATAGCTCTTAAATTTTCTTCATATCATGCAGCACTTATATTGTTCAAAGTGGATGATGATTTTGTGACAGTCATTAACTTCAATCCTGGTGTTATTTCTTTTCTGTCATATTCAATTCAATATGTAAACACTTGTTATAATGCTTCTTACACAATCTTTTCTGCAATAAGCATTATTATGCTGTGTATTCATAACAGATATCTGATAGAAATTTTTGATAACTATTCTTCTATTCATATAACTTCTTGTGTGTGATTCTATGTGTGTATTAAAAGAGATCATTGAGGAAACTTGTGACTGCACGCCTCACATACATACAGCTTCTCACCCTTGTGAGTTCTCGTATGGAATTTCAAATCCCATGTTCTAAGAACTTGTGACTACACTCCTCACATTCTTATGGCTTCTCTCAAGTTTGTATTGTCATATGTGTATTTAAAATAGATTTTTTAGCAAACTGGTGACCACGCTCCTCACATTCATAAGGCTTCTCTCCCGTGTGAATTCTTATATGCGTATTTAAATTAGATCTACGAGCAAAGTGTGACCACACTCCTCACATTCAAACGACTTCTCTCCTGTGTGACTTCTCATGCGTGTATTTAAAGTAGATTTTCTAGCAAACTTGTGACCACACTCCTCACATTCAAACGACTTCTCTCCCGTGTGCGTTCTCATGTGTTTATTTATAGTAGATATTTAAGAAAACTCGTGACCACACTCCTCACATTCATACGGCTTATTTCCCGTGTGACTACCGGCTAATTTACTGAGGTGTGTCGTGGTTTATCTCAGTCCCTCCAGGCAAATGCCGGGGTAGTACCTTAACTTACGCTACGACCGTTTCTTTCCACCTCCTTTCCAATCCATTATTCACTATCATCCTGTCATTTTATGCTCTGTTGTCTGAGATACTTGAAAATTGTCTTTAAATAAAGTACAAATTCTAAGGTGGCATAGATGGCAGAGTTCACTCAAAGGCGGGGAGTTGTATTTCCTGAGCGGTCAATGCATGTTTAGTAGGTTATTGTGACAATTACGTTATCACGCTCCGATGTGTGTTCAAGAGATGACAGAATATTGTGTTTAGAGTAGCTTTCCATATATGTGTACTAATGATTAGTGTGAAATAATGTTTTCAGTTCAAAAACGGCACATGTTGGCATTGCTTATGCCACTTTTACTGTATGGATTACAAGTAATTCGTATGACAACTTTCATAACAAGGAATGTTTATCAGTGAGCTGACAAAGAATTTTAAGAGAAGAAACAAGAAGTTCACGTTTCAGAACCAGCTAAACCGAACCTTCATCTGTTGTGACTTTTTTCTGAATGAAGTAATCTGATTTATTACCGCAACGCCATGGCATAACGTGTTAAAACGTTTTGTCATCCTAACCTACCTGTTTTCAAATATTTCAAAGAACGAATAAAAACATGGTACTAAAATGGAAAAGGTATGAAATTTCAGTTTATGGGGAAACTGACTCATCTTTCGTACTCAACATTTTGTTTGAAGATTAAAAACTTCAATAAATACACTGCAGTTTATCGAACGATTCTCTGCACTTTAAAACATTAAAGTCATATTCTATAGCAGCCATGAGGTTGCATGAGAAAATTTAAATCCATATTTGTTAAACGTTACTAGACATCTGACATAACTTTGATTAATGGAGGGTAGAGAAAAGCAACATATGGTCAAATATAAGGACACTATGAATAGCTGAATTATGATTCCAGCTATATGCTTACATCGCACCTGGTTTTGGACTCGGACAATTTTAAGTGCGTAATTGTTGTTGCACAGAATATAAATATTGTGTTTTGTTTTGCATATGTATTTGATGCCAATGAAGTGTTATTGTGCAATATTGTTATATTGTATTTCTTATTTTACAGAAGAGCATTACTATTTTCAAAGTGGACAATGATGTGGATATTCTGAGTGAAGAAGTTCCTATTGACTTGAAGAGTGATGAGGTGTGCATACCATCACCATTTTCCTCAAAAAAGGCTGAACCAGAGGTGAGCCTTCATTTCATATTATTTTTGTTGTGTGGGCTTTTGTAATTCAGGTTATTTATATAAAAATGAATTCAGAGAATTTTCACAGTAGTTTAATTTGTGTGGGGAGAACTTTTTTCATTTGAAAAAATTATAGCATAACATTACTGTTTGCAACTTTATAATTTAGCTCTGATGTCTTTGTGTTTAAGATCCAGTCCATTGTGAACAGGATAATGGTCTGAATTCAGTAATGTATGTATGGTGAAATAATTCATGCACAAGCTCTCTGTAGTATGATTCTTTTAAATATACACAGCAAATGTTAAACAAAGAATGTTATGTTATATTTAGTATTTGAGATACATATCACTGTCAGGTGGGGCAATGTACTATGCAGTGATGATGCTATTTGTACACAGCTACGCACAAAGCTTATCTTGTAGTATCAATAAAATCTTCTCAGGCAATCAGCTGAGTTAACTGGTTACCGTAGTAAACTGACATTTCAGGAGCAAACTCTGTCCCAATCTTCAGGGTTCTGATGTGACCGAGGATCCACTGAAGACGCCATAGTTGCTACCGTCGAACAAGAACTTTGCTGTTACAAGTGAAATGGGACTATCCCAAGCATTGGTCCTTAACATTCTTTATGATGATTAACTGTATTCATATCACTATTAAAATAATAATGTTCAGATAACTAATAATATTCTAATAGTAATGTGGTTGGTTTGTATGTGTGTGTGTGAAATGGCCATTTGATATCAAAGAGGGAGGAATTAACAGAGGCTGCATGAGATTGCATAATGATGAATTTTATCATTTGTACTTTTGATCAGATGTTACTGGGGTGATAAAGGATGAGGAAGCAGCACATAGAGGCTGTATGAGATAAATGAGAAATACACACAGAATTTTAGTTTGAAAAGTGAAAGAAGAAGGGCACTTGAAGACCTAGGTGTTGTTGGGAGCATAATCTTAAAGTATTGATTAAGAACTTGGTATATGAAGGTGTCAGCTGGGTAGGTATGTCTCAGGGTAGGGACCAGTAGCATGCTGTGTGAACACTATGCCCCTTGAACCTTTGGGCTGCATAAAAGGCTGGAATTTATTGACCAAGCGAGTCACTAGTAGCTTCCCAATATGCATTCTTGTTGTGTGGAGTTGGTTCAGTTTTGAGAAACAGTGAGGAAATAAATTTCTCTAACCTTGTATTTTGCATGCATATATTCTGGTTTATTTCATGATGAATTTATTTATATTTGTCAGCAGTTTCTCCAGAGTCTTTACGTAGGTTTGAGAAGTATGTGGAAGAAAAGAGTGCTTGAGAACTGGAGAGAAGGTCTGATCATCACAGTTAAAAAAAATTGATGGAAAGTTTGCAAAAATTACTGAGAGATTACATTTGTTAGCCATTCTGTAGAAATATACCAGAGAATCATGATTCAAAAGTGAGTAGACAAGAGAAAAGTATACAGGATTTGAGGTTTTCGTGGCGGCTGTCTGTATCATCAGGGTGATGAGTAAGCCGTGCGAAACCAACTGGTCACACGGCTTACTCATCGCCCTGATGATGGAGGCAGCATGGACCTCTGAAATGCCGGTAAACGTCTGCCAGACCACACAGCGCAACAACCCAGAAGACGACCATCTTTGCAATAAAGAATATTTGTGTCAGATATGAAATAGTGTTGTGGAAGGCTAGACACCTTTAAGTGTTTTATCTCCTGTGCCTTTATAAACAAGGTCATGCAAGTAGGATTTGAGGTTATGAAATGTTGGTAAAAGTTTACCAATCTGCACAGAGCAATGACCCAGAAGACAGCCATCTTAGGTTATGTAAAATATAATAAGTAGAGTAACAGAAAGAAATGACAGTGGAGTACCAAAAATAAGTTTATGCACATGTCAGTTGCACGAAAACTATATGAAAGCACCTTAGACAAGAAATTCCCAAATATTGTTACTGTGTATGAAGATATTAGATTAAAAGTTAATTTAGATGACTGTGTTGTTAAAATGAGCTGAAAGACTGGGTGAATGGGAAAGATAACAATAATCATGAAATAAAACAAGTGAAAATGGAAGTGTTGAAGAAGTACAAAAAGAATAAAAATTCAGGAAAACTATATGAATAGCTAAGACAGTCAGAAAATGGGAAATGCCTAAGATAGTGAAAATGTGCCTACTTAAAAGTTATTATATGCTCTTATTAATGTGTGGGGCAGAAAGTTGCATATGGACCTAGGCAGATATTAGTACTGAGGAAAGAGATGAAGATTGTGAGTGAAAAAAAGCTACCAGTGCATTTTTTCCAGCATAATTATTTACAGTAACATTTCGATTGTACTAAATCCATTTCAGATACAACTCAGGAGCTTGGTAACTGATTACCCCCCCCCCCAAAACACACACACACACAAACGACTTTTTAGCGAAATTAACTATAAACTACTGGTAATATTTCTGAAACGTAAGGATCATATTTAACAAATGTATGAATTAGAATTTACAAGTTCTTGTTAAAAAATTCTCTTCCGCTTGTAAATTCTGCCAGTAATTACAAGTGACATTATCGTAGTGCAAATGAGATCCTGGAGTTGTGTGGAACTGAGGAACGACTCTCTGTGGAGGACTTTTACACTGGAACGAACTTGAGGGAACTAGACGGACCCACCACTACAAAGTTATGGCCATACGTTATCTGCACTACAAAGAATCAGAAAATATGAACTAGCAGCTGTTATAATTTTCGTTTAGTACATAACAGATGTAATGAGATAAGATAGTCATGATTCATGAGAGTGTGGTGGTTTTACAGAACTGTATGTATTTACTGAAAGTTGTGCCTGGTTCATGTACTGAGGCATGTCCAACATCATCTTGTGATGGAAGTCAGATATTTAGTATAAAAGTTGAGAGGGACACAGATATTCAAGAGGAGGATCCTCTGTTAATAACATTTCCAGAAATGAAGGTGGAACATGAGGTAACTTTTATGTTTGTATGTCCATTGTTAGGCATATTTAACAAATATGCAATATTGCCAATTCTTTCCAGTGAACTCTGTTTGGATACTTCATTTTGCCATTTAATTTGTTAGACAGTTTGCAAAATCTGTATATGTTTGAAAGTGTTATTATCTTATTCTGTAGTTTTTGTATTCATACAGTGGGACAGAGTTGTTGATGTTAAGTCACCTGGGTAGTAATGTCATATGGACGTACAGGTAGATACGAAAATTTCATAGGAACATAATGTCTCCATATTCAGTAACAAGCTAACCAACTCATGTATTAAAAACTATTCTATTAACTTGTGACTTCCATGAAATCAAACCTTTTAATGATCGCAGCTATTTGAAGTTCATGTGAGGAGGATTGTTTACTACCACCGTTCCTTTACTCAGATATATGACAGCCCTTACATATGTCACTGTGTGTCTTAAATATCCTTACTCAAGTCAATAAAAGTGAGACATCATAATTCATCCAGAGACCTGCATGTTGCAATTTGTCAGAAACCTTCCTTAACAATTCTTAATGTTCAGAAAACTGAGTTTACACAACCACTACATCATCGTGAAACACTGCCTTATCTAATGTATGTCAGATTGTTACAGGGGCATTATGCAACCCACAAGGCATAATGTCCAGTTGAAACAGTTGCATCCTGGGAAGGTGAATGCAGTCCTTTCCTTGCTACTCACCTGAAGCAAAATCTACCAAACCCATTCTTTGAATCTGAATTATTAATGTGCTTATTGTTTCTCAGTGTGTTTAGTAGACTTGATGTATGGAGAAGGATATGAATCCATCAGTTCAGTTTCTGAAAGTCCAAGCAAATTTGGAAATGTCCTTGTGGTTTCTTAATCATAACTATTCTTGAAGACCAAGAGTATTTTCAATGTTCTCTGACTCCTTCCTGAGGCATGAGGTCCAAGTGCCTGTCAACTGCCTTCTAAACTATGTGACTATTCCTGCTCTGTTGGAATAATTTCCTGTATCAATAATGTGTTCCACTAAGTTTCCCCATTCCACCTGCAACCTTATTAAAACTCCTTTAATTCCATATTTAGGAAACCTTTATTGAGTCTTGTGTTGCATTGAAGTTATCTATGCCAAACCTCTCGAATCTGTTCCATTTGCTGTAGTTAACAAGATGAATCTTGTGTCGACCAACATAAGAAAATGTTTTAACAGGCTTTATGCCATGATGTTGCCACACAAAGATGTTAATTTCTTGCTTAAAAACACCAAGCTCATGAGTTTTCTTTTCAGCACATTATGTTGCCACATTTCTTATCTTTCAGAATATCTTATGTGAAGATGAATTAGGTATCAGTTATATTTCTGGAGCCTTGCATTTATGACTTTAGATTTCTAGAAGTTCCAGTGTGGATTCAGCTGTTGTACATTCCGTCTCTTGTTCTGGATATGTATTTGTTGCATAAGATATGTATATTCTGACAATATTGTTATTTGATTTTTGCAGCGGAAAGTTGATATAATAAAAGTAGAAAATTATGTGGATGTTTTGAGTGAAGAAGATTCCATTGGTATGAAAGCTGATGAGGTTTCCATACCATCAACATTTTCTGAGGTGAGCCTTGATTTCAGATGATCTCTGTAGTTGTTGTTCATGTGTGTGTTTCTACTACACGTACAGAAATATCCAGTTCAGAGAATGTTCACATAGCTTGAACAGAACATTCTTTTGTGAAACAGTTGTCAAATAACAATGATGTTATAGCTTTATAATGGCTCCGCTGTGCTCCTGTGGTGTACCGTGCTTTGTGAACAGGATCAAATTGCATGTTCTGAATTTGATAGTGTGCTATGTATTTGTCATCTCTATTTACTAGCTGATATCTTGTGTGTTCTGCAGAGTAACATGTCACTGAAGGAACTGGGCCTCTTACAGGCATATTGTAGATTCAAGGTCAACTCTGTACTCATAACAGTAGTAAATAAGTAGTTTGAATGTATGTATGTGTTAAACAAGAAGAAGAATTGTGCTGTGAAAAAATATTTACAAGGGTAAGAATTTTAAGGAATGTTTTCGAATATCATTTATTAATTAATAAAGTCTTCTCGGGCTATCAGCCGTGTTAGTTGGTGATCAATCACCGACGTTTTGAGGACCTTGGAGGGAAGGAACTGGATGATGGAGGAGATTACATAATGATGACCTGTGTGATTTGTACCCTTTATCAAAGTAATTGGGGTATCTCAGTCTGCATAGTGACTGACTGCTGTCTAAACAACCAGGATTTGATCCACTGGATGGATGAAGGATTTTTCTTGTAGCGCCTGTGTCCAAACCAAGTCTGGGGCTCACCTAGACTCCTATCCAAAGGGTATCCATGGGTAAAGCATAGATTGGGCGTGATGCGATAACGAATGTGATATGAGCAAGGCATGGGAGAGATGAGAAATGCATACAGAATTTTAGTTAGAAAAATGAGGGGATGAGACAAAATGGAGACCTAGGCATAGATGGAAGGTAGTGTTAAAAGAGATTTAAATGGAATGGAATATGAGAGTGTGGACTGGATAGATAGGATTTAGTTTAAAGACCAGTGGCAGGCACTGCGAATACCGTATCTATGAACCTCTTGATTCTGTAAAAGGCAAGGAATTTCTTGACTAGCTGAGCAAATATTAGCTTTTCAGAAAGCACTCTGCTATATGAAGTTAGTTTTGTTTTTGGAAAGCAGCAAAGAAATAAAATTTTCTGACTCAAGTTTTGCATGCATTTATTTTTGTTTTGATTTTATTTTGTTTATATGCTTGTTCTTTCTTTTCCCAAAGTATATGAATACTTCTAACTGCTGAATGATTCAGGGTACATGTCATTTTACTCAGTGAATTAAAATGACTGAATTTTTTGAATCTTTAAGTAAATGTTGCATGGAATTGAAATTCTCAAGCAAAACTTGTGTTTACATATGCTTTTTCTCATAATGATTTTGATAGGTGTTATGGAAAAAAATATCTGTAAACAGCTCATAACAGTTTGCTGCAGTTTAAAATGGTTGTAATGATAGTGTAGCCTATTTCATATAGTGAGAGAGCATAGTCATGATTAATACAAGTATGGTGGTTTTACAGAACTGCGTGGATTTAGTGAAAGCTGTGCCTGGATCATATAGTGAGACACAACCGACATCTTATCATGATGTAAAAGTTGAGGAAGTCACAGATATAGAACAGGCAGAGGATCCTCTGTTAACATTTCCAGTAATAAAGGAAGAAAATGAGGTGAGTTGTATGTCTTTGCTCCCATAGTTAGGCACATTGTACAGGTATACAGAGTTGGCTGTTGTTATTTCACTGTCCTTCTGTCTGTCTGTCTGCCCACTTCAAACATCTCCAATTTTATGAACAGATTTTGGAGATCAGTATCCAAAACATTTGAACAATTTAATTATTTTTTTGAACAGTTTATGGAATAACACTTCCATTTTGTCATAAGTCAATTAAAAGACGCATGCAGTGAAATATTGACATAATTAAAAATTCTTTCAGGTGAACATTAGAACAAGAGAAGCCTTATATAGTGTGCCCACCTCTCTTCCTCTCTCTCTCTTTTACTGCATCCTGGCATTGAATTTCTTGTACAATTTGCAGAGTGTATAAATGTTTTAAGATTTTCATTGATTTCTTTTGTGACTTTGGTACAGTTTGTATTCGTACTGTAGGAGAGTAGTAAAGATTTGTGAGAGTGGATGATTGATTATACAAATGTTTAGACATTGTCCATTTCATGAAGTATATTTGATAATACATGACAATTTCTCTGTTTCCAACTTCAGTTGATTGGTTGTTATTACATTTGTGGTGGACATAGTTACTATTAAATCTGTGCTGCCTCATTAAACCACATACTTATAAGACAAACCAGTCTGTTGAAACCCTTCTATTTGGCTCTTGTTTTGTAGTGTGGCAGTGGACCCTCTTGTGACTTCCTTGTCAAATTATTCGGTGTTAGCACCCCACCTTCTTTTTTAATGAACTTTTATTTTCCTCTTTCTTAATTGTTACTTTGTGAGTGTGATAAAAGGAGATGCCTGTTGGTAGCATGTTTGCTTATGACGTGGCAATCAGAATTCCCAGTGAGGGGACTATTTTAATCACTGTGTCTGTAATGGCTTTGGAAGCATTTTAACTCTTCATTTATTTATTATCTTTCTTCTTTTAGTTACATTTGAGAATGAGAGGAGTGTAGTTGGTTCCTTAGCATGAATGGTTACACCAGTATTTTACAGCATAGGTAGAGGCCTTGTGATTGGCTGTCACTCATCGAAAGAGTCCTACCAAATGTCTAAATAGATTAAGAAACCTCCCATATGTGAGGAGGCTAAGGTTCTTCAAGGACTGTAGAGCCACAGAGAGAGGGAGGTGATTAGTCAGGGCTGTCTGTTATTGTATTTTGTTCAGACATAATCTAATGTGCGTTGTTTAAAATTACACCAGTATAAAACTGAATTAAGAATGTTAGTTATAAAATATATTGCCTTTGGAAGGTTGGCTGTGCATGTTGTCAGTCCACCAAGATGTGTCACAGTAAGCTGGACACCACAGTTTTTCAGACAGGCATAGGCTTATCATGCTGTAAATGACCCTGTCAGGTACATGTGACTAATCCAGAGGTTTGTGAGTATGACTTCCTCCTTCCTGATGACACTGAAGGAGGTTTTGTATTGTTACGCTGAAGTACATTTTAACTCTTTTCTTGAATTGAATTTTTGACAAAAGGTGTGCCTGTTTACTTGCAAGGCGTGAGTTATGGCCTCATGTTCTGTACGCTTTCTTTTTGTCTTTTTTGTTGTGATATTTGCAGTCTGTTCATTTGTAACCACATCATAATTTAGATTGACATTTGCATGTGTTTAATGGTTTGGTGTACTGTCGAGTGCTGTGTATAACTGTCCCATTACTTCTATATTATACTGTAATTTATTTGTCCAAGAGCTTGAGATTCATGTATCAGGGGAGACTTGGTAAGGATGATACAACAAGATAAATAGATACTTTCAGGTGGTGGGATAATGCAAAAGAATAATGTTGTCAGTAAGATGAACTTGGGGTTCTGTTATGGTAGGTTCACTTTGTTTACTGATCATCATAGTGAAACAAAAAACATTGTAGTTAACTTCGAAGATTGGAGGGTGGTTTATCAGAACAATCAATATGAGACGTCAAATTCTTATATCTATATGCAGAATGTAATTTGTGTGCATTTACTTATTGTAATTTTAAGAAAGGTTAAAATATTATTCAAGGTTCTCATGGTAGCAAGTATGACGTTAACTGGCTTTGGTTTGGGTGCAGATGTTAGAGTTTATAGACACATTACAATCAACACTACATGTTGGTTAAAATGGTTCTAAAATAGTTGTCTGTTCCTTTAATGTAGTTATTAGAACTCCAGAATATTGGAGACAAAACACCTTAATCTCTCACTCTCACTCTGGTTGATGTGTGTTGAATTACGATCCTGAGAAGAAAGTAAGCTTTACCTTAAGTAACGAGGAACTATATGAACTAGCAAATTTATAACATCATGCTATCCCATCAACAAACAAGTCTATTTACAAATTGACATCCTGCAGTGTAGAGCTGAATTAGCCAAATGCCTTACCATCACTCACCATTTAAGATTTGAGTAAGGTATCAAATAGGAGACACGTTTCAATACAAGGACTCAAAATATCTTCCATATGTCATTTTGAATGAACTGTGTTATATAAACATAAAGGCCTAAGATTCTTGCTGCATTTTTTCTTGACATACCAGTCATGTAATGAGATGTGGTAGAGAACATAATTCTTGTAATACAGTAATAACTGACTTTAAATCCATTCTTCTTCGTATCAAGATTTTTCATATTCTTTTTCTTTTTTGTTACTAGAACACATTGAATGAACTTCTACTAACAAATGGTGAGAAGTGTCCATATTCCTGTCATGTTTGCAATAAGTCTTTTACTGAGAGGAGTCATCTGAAGGCACATCACCGTATACACAGTGGAGAGCGTCCATTTTCCTGTGATGTCTGTAATAAAGCATTCATTGAGAGAGGTCATCTAAAGACTCATCAACGCATACATAGTGGAGAGCGACCATATTCCTGTGATATATGTAATAAATCGTTCACTGAAAGGGGTCATCTGAAAACACATCTACGCATACATAGCGGGGAGCGTCCATATTCCTGCAATGTTTGTAAAAAGTCATTTAGTCAACTGAGTAACCTGAAAAGACATCAACGCACACATAGTGGGGATCGGCCATATTTCTGTGATATATGTAGGAAATCATTCAGTGAGCGAAGTCATCTGAAAACACATCTGCGCATACATAGTGGAGAGCATCCATTTTCCTGTGATGTGTGCAATAAATCATTCATTCGGAGGGGTCATCTGAAGACACATGAGCGAGTACATAGTGGAGAGCGTCCGTATTCCTGTGATGTGTGTAATAAATCATTCAGTCAGCTGAGTAATATGAAGGTACATCAACGTGTACATAATTAGTATGCTGTGGGATGTAATAAATGATTCTGTAATCATAGTGACCAGAAGAATTTTCACTGCTTACATGTGTGGAGTGTACACATTCCTATAATGTGTTTGATAAATCTTTCCATTGGCTGAGAAACATTACTGCGCATATTGAGGAGAGCATTCTGAATCTAGTCATGTGTACAATAATTTTCTATCAGAAACTGAATGAAAATCAACCTATGCACATGTGGTGTGTGCAGAAGTATATGCTAGGTTTGGAGTAACATGGTATGTGCATATACATAGTACAGAACAGTCATCTTCCTAAGTAAGGGAATGTTGTTTAGAAAATTACAAGCATCTGCTAATGCTTTGCCAGTTTAAACTCGCTCTTCTCACAAGCACTGTTCTGAAGGTACCATTACCATTTCATTTGGTCTTTATGAAATATAACTTTCTTAGTATGACAGTCATAACATTATGGGGGTGAGATCTCAGATTCACATGTTGATGTATGTGAATATAGCCATCTTCTGGAATGTTCCATCTTATGCTGGAGCAAGTCAGACAAGGAAAGTCTTTGCCAGACCAGTGGGAGAGGGTGAGATGGTTGTAGTTAAAACAAACAGAGCAAGGGATCCAGTGGGAGGAGGGACCCCAGCCTGGCCAAAGCTGGGAGGGAAAGCTAGGAGAAACGTGCCAGTGGGCAGCAGATTGCTGTGTGTAGAATGATAGTAGGAAGGGATAAAAATTTGGAAATGAAAGTGTAGGAAAGAAGGAAAATTGTAGAATATATACAAATAAAATGAGACTGCCCACAGAGCTGGAGAGCCTTTCCAAATAGCATCAGTACCATAGCAGTTCCGAGAAGGAGACACTGTTCCAGGATGGCGGCCCAGAGGGGCCGATCTGGCTGAGGTGCTGAATCGCTGCCATTGACTTTACACGGTTGAGCCAGCTGAAGGTTGGTAATGGACATGTTAACCTTAGTTAACAAGCAAGTGAGGCATGAAGACAACCATCAGTGGAGATGACAGGTTGGAAGGAGGCCAGGGTAGTTCACTCTTGCTAACTCTTCCTCCCTGTCCACCGCTGTGTGTCCAAAATGATGCTGACAAAGAACTTGGGTTCAATAATGCGGTCAAACTGATGGGGTTTTGTGAAAATGTCAAAGCATATTTGGGTTAATAAACCCTGAAAAATATAAATTATTCTACAAAAAAGTATGCAGACGTAGCCGGCAAGGTGAAGGCAAATTACTTGTTCTGAAGAATGCTGATGATTGGACTGTTGCTAAGGCATTGTTGGAAATGCATTAAATGGACTCAACTCTTTTATGCTCGTTTAATGCGGGACAAGCCAAATAAGATAGGTGCCGCGTGATGCATATTTCACCATTTGATTTCAGACGGTGTTGTATAAGACACTACCTGATTGGAAACATGCGGTGTTTTGAAATTGATAATGTCAGTTATGAATGGCTTATTTAATTTAGGGGCTACCGGATAAAAGAATTCAAGCAGTAGTTCTTGCTAAGAAGATGGCTTATTTAATTTAGGGGCTATCAGATAAACGAATTCAAGCAGTAGTTCTTGCTAAGAACCTTTCACACATTACAAGCAGAGGTAATGTTTCTTGCATGGAGTGTTTTCAATTTCTGCAACAGTCAGTGGTGTAGGATTGTCCGAGGTTTTATTGCCCATTTGAACAAGATAAGTGCTACTCCATTGAGCCGCACCATCTCAAGCAGGAAGCTAAGTGAATCGGTGTCTGAAAGAAAAGTTCCCTATCTGAGAAATATCCTTTACATGATTCGCTGAAGTAGGATCAGATCTGAAGCTTCATCTTTATTTATTTTCAGCTCTAGTAACACAATTAGCCACAATACATGATACACATTTATATGTAAACTGACCTTCCACCATAAGAAACGAATGTTCAGTGTCACACATTCTAAGGCAGGAAAGATGAAATATTGAACCACAGGCTATTATTTATTTAGTGTTCTGTCTGACGACAGGTCCATATGAACAGGATCCTTCCATCCTTTTCTCGGACTGGGACCTGTTCATATACGTTCTTGGCAGATGATCCAGAAGTGGTTTGCCATTGCCTTCTTCTGTGTGTGAATGGAGTAATTGTTGGGATGCCACGGAGGAAAACTACGTGATACCTAGACCATGGCCTTGCCCAACACAAGTTATAAATTCGGGCACCGCCGGGAATCGAACCCGAGACCCCCAGGATTACATGGCCAGCGTTCTAACCGCTAGACCACCGTGGCTATAGGCTTCACTACATGCAATAAATTTCTGTTTACCATGGAAGGGTCTCTTGCACACCCAACAATTCTTGCTGACAGCCATTGTGCCGGTCGACAGGCAGCAGAAGTACAGTGTCCATGTAGTACACAGTATCACAACCGGAAAGAAGCACTAGCAAAATACGTCAGTTTATTACAAGGGCCAGTGCATATTAATATTGTTTTTATAATAATAATAGTGGGCATTTACGTGGCATTAATTTATGTGAAAATGGGGCAAACGTTTCATCTCTTTTTCTGAAGGATGAGGTGGTTTTGGTGATTTCTAATGTGAAATCACAGAGGCTCTGGTATTCCATTATTAGTTCCAGGCCGTAAGTGAGGATCGGCGTAAAGACCTGTACGCACTGGGGCACAAAGTCGCTTGAAGGCCTGTACGCACTAGGGCACAGATGTCGCGGCACGTCGCAGTGTTTTCCGCAACAAAAATCATGTGCCCGGTTATCGGTTGAGAGGCGGCTACACGACATGTTCCCTGATACAAGTCGCTCAACTTGTATCGCAACATGTGCCCTAGTGCGTACAGGCCTTAAGAGAGCTCCATTGCTGTGTTTAGTGCGAGTAGATTTGGGTAATTTGTGTTATGCATTACTCTAATGTCTGCAGTCGCCCTATTCTTTGTGTGTACGTGATGCCAAGATAATAGAGCTGACAACTTCTGTAAAAACTGTAGTTCTTCCCCCCCCCCTTTCTGAACAGTATAATTACGGTTTTCTTTTTATTTGTGTTCCACTTATTTTGCTTTTCAAATTCCAACTGCTTTTTGATGGCTCTTTGATGCTCGTTATTTTCCTCTGCTGCAGTCCCTAAAGTTAACCCTCCAACTACCATGTTCCAAGGAATACACGCTTCAGATAATCTTTGCTTTGAATGTTTTGACAGTTGGTATGATAAATGGTCCGTAGGTAATACCACGTTCGTTTAATGTGTGGTTGTATATTAATTAATGCCAAGAATTACTTGTTTTGTGTGAAAATTTAGTAATTGCATACATATTTAATGGCTGGATTTGATAAAGTGAAAGTTATTGTTGTCGGAGATTCGGGTGTGTTATAGAAATACGTTGTTAGTTTAAGCTTACTGATAAATGTAAGGTTAAATGCAGTTCAAAATACAAAACAGAATCTAATGTATTTTAATAGACATTTTAAGCATATCATTTCTGGGGGAAATCTAAGAAAGTAATTTTACAATTATTTTGTTTGCTGTAGGCAGATATCGATCTTGTAAGTAGTATAAAAATATTCTGTATTTTTTATTGCAATGAGCTGAGATTGTCTCTGTAGAAATGGGATGCAAACGAGCCCACTGTGAATCCCTCATACACATGAATGAATGTAGGACAGTGTTGGAATACTATTGATGGCAAATTCAGACGATTCTGAGAGAAACCTACCCCAAAAATGTGGACCTCTGTGGTACTGTGGTGAAAAGTTGGTGACTATCTGCTTGAGCTATGGCACAACACATGGCATAGACTTATTACAAGATGTATTTCAAGTGTCTGCTTCTGTGTATAATTAGGTTAAAATAACTTTACTTTTTTAAGTATTGTTATATGTATATTCACAGAATATAATTTTCGGTTTACAAAAACAGTAAGGTGTAGCTGACTTTTATTTATACGAGTCTAGAAGAGAGAAGCTTGGCACTGCTTTGACCACTTTGTTGCATACATTTGTAATAAATTCACAAATTTTGTATGATTCAGGTAGTGTTCTTCATTCACAGTCTAATACAGAGTGTACACAGTGAATACAAAAGTGGACAAATTAAATAAAATATTGATGACAGGGATAGCCAGAGTGCCTGCAACTCTGAACAATTGATATACATAACCCACAACTTTCCACACTGACAGTAAGGGACTGGACTTGAGTGATAAAGAGAGCAAGCAAACTGCCAAAGAAGCTCAAGATGCAAGATATGAGGTCCCCCAAAGTAACGATTAAATAAAAGAGTATGGAAATCCGGATGTCTGGAAAGTGACCCTCTACACAAGTACAGGAGGAGCACCTGAAGACGGAGACAGAACCAGCCTCCAAAACGTCATGATTTTAAAGGGGAGACGATGGAAAAAGTCCTGACAACGAATAATTTTAAGTGTAAACTACCGTCGTCAAAACCCTTCAGAATTGAATTATATTTTTAGAAGCTGAAACTTACCTAATACCAACAGAAGACTATTATTAGATAAAAATTTAAACAGTGTGGACTTTTCACTGGAGTTATGAAAATATATGTTTAAATGTATAAACAATTAAGATTTCCTTATAATAGATGATAGTAAATTATACATGCCTCAACACAATGATCATATAATTTAAATTAACAACCAGTTTTCATAAAGTTAAATGATAATCTTTTTTATTGTAGTGAAGAATGTTCTTGCAAACTGTGTCTCTAATAACGACCTGAAGTCTATACTATTTTTCACTGCTTCTATTGAATGGTGCAAATAATCTGTATGCCTCTGTGCCTTTGTGTAATATTTGGGGTACCTTGTTCATTATGTAATAAAGGTCAAATGTTATAGTTACATGCGGAGGAGTTTGTGGAATTAAGGATGGGCCTCCCTGTTCATTTCGAGGTCTGATGTGTATAGTTTGTTTATAGTCCTTATGTATTTCATGTTTACTTTTCGTGTTCTACTTCTTTATTACTGTTTTTTAACATTAGGTGTTGGTAAATCATCACTTACTTATTTGATATGTCATCAGCAACCTATTAGCAATCCGTCTTGGACAGTTGGATGTTCAGTGGAAGTGAAACTTCATGAATACAAGGAAGGAACACCTGATCAGAAGACATATTTTGTTGAACTCTGGGACATTGGTGGAAGCAGCAGTCACAGGAATACTCGTTCTGTTTTCTACAATCCAACTCATGGTGAGATGTTTGTATAGGATTATAATCAGTACATATCCTTAGGTATCATGAATTTTATGGAGTGGAGCCTTATGAGGAATAACTGTAATATGGTCACCACGTATTCGGTCATTGACTTTGCACTTTATTTTAATCCAAACACAAACTATCAATGACACTGATATGTAAGTAACCCTTTATAATTGTGTTTTCAGTATACAGAATGTGAATTTTGCTGCATTACCAGCTATCTTCACTTTCATACTCTGTGATTTTCTTCAGTCTTTCCTGGTAGATGTGTTTATCTTCATATCTTGATATATGTAAAATCAACAATTAAAATAACATCATCAAATAACCTAAGAAATTATTGCAAATTACTTAACTCAGCTGGTCACAACATTGTGAAGATACCATATATTCAACAGATTACAAGAATTTTGTGCTATTTTTAGTTACATAACTTACATGTTTTTGACCACTGATGCTTACAGTCCCAGGTATGAACATATGTCGCAAACAGGTTCTCTTTCCAGAGAGGGTGAAAGGTAAAACATTTCATAATAAGGTTAATTTTTTAATTATGTAGGGGACGATGGGGTGGAACAGGTCAACAAGTGGCCTAACTCCTTATGATGATGAGATAGATTTGTATCTGACTTCCCCTGCAATATGTGTTTAAGTAGAAGATGAATTATCATGAAACTTAATATAAATATCATTCCATTAGAGGCCACTCCACTCTTGTATTTTATAAATCCCTGTCATTTCAGTAACACCAACATGGCAACTTTAAACTTGAGTTTGGAGCTACACTACTGTCATTTCTTGTTAAATCAGACATTTTATGTTGTGATGGATCTTCAAAGAGTATGCAGCTTTTGTTCAAATAATTTTTTGTACAATATAAAATTACAATATGGTGGTCACATGAAATCTGTATAAAGCTTCTTGTTTGAAAGTATTTACTAATTTATCATGGAAGCTAGACACTTGCAACATGTGCATAGACATCATACCCACTAAAATGGAGTTTGTGCATAATGTGTCAGCATGCTATATCTGCGGTGATGCACATAAGGCAGGATGCAGCAGTGCGTCATAACCTGATACAGTACAGCTAGTACCTTACATATTAGCATGTCATACCTACTTGACTGGCTAATTAGGTGCAGAGTTACGGCAATTTTTGCTTTGTGTTATGCCAAAAATTCTATTTCTTTGTCATTTTGAGTTCCTGAAGAAAATTACAAAGCATAGAGGGCTACAGTTTGTCATTTTCACATTCTTCCAGAGGGTCTACAAAAACCAAATTGAATTAAAATCCAGAGGGATCTAGTTGTGAGCTCAAGTGATTTGATGTGTGAAATGACCTGTAAGCATGTTAAGCAGTCATGCTTTTTCTTCCTCCTAGAATGATGGCCCTGTCAGTGCTGATGTGCTTGTCATTTTACCAAGAAAGGACTGAAATTTCAAAACATGTGGATCTTCCTTGTTCTTCATGAATGATTCTCTTACTTTGCAGGTATCATTTTAGTCCATGATCTTACAAATCGGAAGTCTCAGCAGAATCTGCAGAAGTGGCTAGCTGAAGTCATCAATAAGGACGGAAGTTCAAAATCACGACAGACAAATTTTGATGACTTTGATCCTGAACAATTTGTGGGATTGACACAGGTAATATGAATGTCATGTTCTTCGTGGACATGATACAACTTTGCAGGAAGCATTTTACATGTATGCAGATGTGGAAATATTTCATAAATAAACATTCTTACCACATGTATAGACACAGTTGTTTGCTTACTATCTGGATACTCAGCAAGGTTATTATTTGCAACCATTATGTGTCTGTGTGTTATTCATTTTGAATTCTTCTGTGTGCCTCCTCTTTTTAAATGTGAACATATGTGTGTATGAGTCAAAAATGGATGGGTATTTTTGAAATCATAAGTAATGCTCTCAAGTTTTGAAGTTAAAATTTTTCCTTGTGATTAATTTTATGTGTGTTACAAACTGTAGAATAATCAATATAAAGACCTGCCACACATTCACAGTCTGTTGCTAAAGCATGTGATTGATAATAGTGCGCTATACAATAGCATAGTAGCCCTGGGTGGACTAGTGGTTAGTGTGCTTGCCACTGGACCCAAGGTTTGCAGGCTGAATCCCGGCCAAGGTTGATGGATTTTAAGGCTGATAAAATTTCGTAGCACAACTTCTTCATAGGGGGAGTAAAGCCGATTTTCCCATGTTGTAGATGTACGTCATGTTAAAGAACCTTACGTGCATGAACAAGATGTTTCATAAGCAAACTTCAGCAGCCATTTCTCACCCATGTTTCTCCTGATTCTCTACTAGATGACTCTAGCAGACAAATTAGAACTGAGTAGAAATTGTGCAGAGGCAGTGGGCTTGTCACTCACTACTCGTAAATGCACATTTCAAAGGCAAAGAAACCTCCCACATGGGAGGAGGCCAAGGCCCAAACTTGGACTGTAGTGCCATTGGATTGATGGATACAATAGCGTAATTAATAATAATTTTGATTTTGTTTCAGACTGTGAAATGTTAATGATTTCAAAGTTTGTGTGTCTATGAGTGTATGAACAGAAAACTTGCAACTTATTTGTGTGTTCAGATTCCAATTCTTGTTATTGGGACAAAGCTTGACCTGTCAGAAGAAGTAAGGACACATTCTCATCGAAGATCATCTACAATTGCTGAAGAGTGCAGTGCAGATGAAATTTTTCTGGTAAAGCACCTGACTTTTCTACTTCTTTTAGGTTTATCTATTATTCTGATACACTAATTAATTATAGTAAAACCTGCTTATAGTAATGGAATCTCAAGGGGCACAAAGATTTTTTAATTTCAGACACATTTGATTTGACACATTGCTGACTAATGTGTCCCTCTTATTAAATAGTTCCTGGACATTTTACAAGCATTTAAATGTTCTGTCAAGTAGATTTTGCTTATTTTTCGAAGTTATATGTGAAGCTTCTTAGCCTAGCACTAACAATACTGTTTGTATCACTGAGTGGTACATCTCAGAACAAGAATACAAAGTGGAGCAACACAGAATTTACAGCAGGGGTCCTCAGCCTTTTCCAGACCTAGGGCTGCATTCACCCCTGCTTATCGACTTGTGTGCTGTTAGGTTATAATTGAACATAATTTATTGAAACTTTGTACCAGTTTATTAACAATACTTCTAACTTACTATTACACACAGGTTCACATTACTCAATGATTTTGACTAACAAAATCAATCATCAGTGAGATATTTGATGCTGCTTTTACTTGAGAAATGTTTCAGCATCAAATTTAATTTGTGGTACTGTGGTTCGCATGCATCCTCCAAGTGTTCATCAATAAAATATGTCGTAATTCTTGATTTTACATTCTTCATTAAGCTGAACAGATACTCACAGTGATAGTTACTGCAAAATACTCATGATATTAACAAGACATGTTTTCTTACATCATGTAACAATTTCTTGTCAAGCACGGTAACACACTATTACAAGAATTGTGTGTGGGCTGTACAAAGCATATCTGTGGGCAGTGGGTTGAGAACCCCTGATTACAACATACTGTGTCTTGCTTCACTGAGTGCACTTGTTTTAGCAACACAAACGTTACACTGTCTTGCAGGATATTTCTTTCCCTGTGTAGCAACAGTTGTTTTTTGTTTGGCCTATGTTTACCAGAATAGGTTGTTTCTCTGCAGTCTGAAATTTGTCAGAACTGAACTCAGCTGAGTTGTTTGTTTTTGATATCCAAGACTTTGCTATCTCATACAGGAATTTCCTAAACCTTATTGTTTGTTTTGTGTCAAACCTTTTGTAGATAAGAATGCATTGAACAGTGCACAGTTTTCAAGATACAGCACCATGTTAAACACTTTACAGTTTTTCTCAGAACTGAGGAAGAAGTGAGCCATTGATCTGCCATATCTACACCTGTCATGTATTTATTATACTGGATAGTACAGCAGGCAGAAATATCCCCATTGGGGCAAACCCTGGGGTAGAAGCAAGAATGAATGCATGTGGATGCTGTGTACATTGGTATGGACTGCATTCTTCCAGTGTTGTATTTTTTACTTTCACTGTGGATGTAGTAACACTTTCTTCATACCCTATAATCTAATTGGAAGTACAACCTGGATTAACGTTATTCTTTCTGGGAATGAAATATGTTCAGTTTATTTTACTGGCAAAGAATAATTATGATATCCTGATATAATTGTGGCCCTATCATAGGATTATGTTATTCCTTTCAGAAGTACCAAATCATTTTTGGGGTCCAAGCCAGATCTATGTCTTGTATAATTCTTTGCTGTATTGTGAAACCCTAGTATGAAGTATTGAGCAAGACCTGTATTTTTGTCACATTCCATCATGTCTATTGCTTATAATTATTAATTTTTTTCGTAGATACATAAAGAACAGTTAATTTATGTTTAAGAAGCAAACATTTTGTTTTTTCTTGTAGGATTGCCGACAAGTCCGTTCATTGGCAGCTGGATCAAGTTCAGCCGTTAAATTAAGTCGCTTCTTTGACAAAGTCATTGAAAGAAGATACCACGGTCGTGATGGTATTATCCCGTTTTCAGATAAAAGGCGAATATTTGCTTCGCTGAATTCAAAGTTCTATCACAATGACTGAATAGTTAAATGTTTGTGGTGCTCGATATTTGACTTCTGTGTTCCATTTTATAAATATACTGCATTTCCTTACCTGGGAGACTTGTTCAATAATTCTATGTATTTATTTCTTACAGATTGAATTAGTAATTACATATCATTATATGCATTTGTTTTGAAATGTACTTTTATTAACATTAATATCATGTCTTCTTAAATACTCAGATGCTATGTAATATGGAATTCTGGAGACAGGGCATGTAAATAGAAGTAATACATTTTATGATAATTTTAAGGCTTGTAAACAGAAGTAATACATTTTATGATAATTTTAAGGACAGTATTTTAAGGTTTTAATATTTACATTTCTTTGAAGTTCATAGAACAGTATTGAGCATTTCTGCAGTTTCAGTAAGTGACATTTATTGCAGGTTTTATTTTGTTTTATCTTTCATAATGTTGATGTTCTGTCCAACTTGTGCCAATGTTCTTGGCGTTGAAGAAGGCCCTAACTGTTTGAGGTTTGCTTGCAGCACCTGTCCTTATGTGTATAATATTTCTCGTCGTATGAGCACACGGGTTTATCCAAGACTGAAGGAGGTTGATGATGTGTTAGGTGGTGCTGCTGCTTGGGACAATGTTGATTCCACTGAAGAAAGGTGCCCCAAATGTTTCTACCCAAGAGCTTACTTTATGCAGATTCAAACACGTTCAGCTGATGAACCAATGACAATTTTTTATAAATGTTGTAATCACCAGTGTGGTCATCACTGGCGTGAGTAGTGCAGTTGATAGTGAAAATTAAGGTTTTGATATTTTATCTTTATCACATGGATTGCCATAATTGTGTAATTTAAGGTAGTCCTGATGATCCATATTTTGATTTTCCTTCATGGTACTCTATAGTCTTTTTATAATCTGCAAAGTAACATTGCATTTTAAATTTTGCTTTCATTGAACAACATTCTTCTGAAATGTACTGATTCATTATTTGTACAAAAAGTGAAGTATATACAAATAATGGATCATCAGAAATTGTTCCACATGTTGGCATATGTAATGTAGTCTTCGGTCTTCATTGAAGTGATAAACATATTTTAGCATCAGGAAATTTCTTCTGGTGCTCTGAGACAACTTGAATTAGTTCTTAATTTTCTTCATTTTTTGGGAATGAAACAACTGAAATCTTGTACAACCACTACTCCCTCAGCTGAATTATTTATTGCCTTCATGTTTTCTTTATGTTGCTTTGCATGTTGAAAGTCATTGTTTCTAATGCTTTGGGTCAATGGATGTAAGGAAATTGTAAAACATCTCTAGAACATCAGAGAACATTAAAATATTCTAGATTTTCTGAATATCTCTTGAGTCCAATTTTACTCATTGGTGTTGCTTGTTAACTCCTTGTTTTCCTAGAGCTTCTACCACATTATTTTTTATTCCACTGTTATCATAAAAAGAATGGTAGGACCTCTAATTCTTAATTTAATTATCATAAATGCCTGCAGAAAGCCAATGTAGCATCTTGTAAAATTAATTTATGATGCTGTGTTTCAAAAGAGACTTAACAAAACTTGGATAATTTGCCAAAGCAGCAGTTGGATTAGGATTTTAAATCCAGACTCTTATTATACAGCAAAGGGGCAAACATTGAAATCTCTAAGTAATCTGTCCTCTCTTGTGGTTAGTATAAATTGACTTCTAAACAGTCATACTTAATGCAGTGAAGAAACTTGTCCATCTACTTAGCCTGGTGCATTACTGCAGGAGCTATGAGTTCAATACCATGTGGTGGTAAATCGTCAAGAGAAATTGTCTTAAGCTTGGGCAGTTTGTGTTAGTCTTCTGTAGACTGTTGACTAGACAAAACCCCCTTCTTAGCAAGGTGTCGTGAGTGTGCTGTGAGTTTCCAGTGTTTCAGAGCATATCTGGCCACTCATGGCAGTGTACCTTTTTATGTCAATGCTGAACCAGTTGTGATGAAATCATATCAAAAGACCAATTTCTGGGCCACTCGGTGATCTGTGTCAGTGATTCAAGATGTCTCGTAGAATTACTTCATATACACGATGCTGACATGCAATGTGGAATTTCAATTAAAGAGCAATACATGCCCATTGACTAGTATTAGAAGTTGTATAAAAAACTTCTGATCTGACTCTCTTGAATGGCCCAGCCTTGTAATGTTTTTATGATAGCTTCATTTTGTTCTGTTGCAGTAATTGAGAATATTCTACACATTTCTAGAATTGTCTGCATAACATTCTGTGATGCAAAACATTGCAGAAATCACAGTAATTACTAGGAAAGTCATTTCCAGTGTCTATTGCAATGTTCTAAGAACTTTGTAACAGCAGCAGTAGTTCACAGAAGTTTTGTTGGTTTGTGCAACCTCCTGACTCTATTTACTTTAACTCATATTTGCCAATAATACTTTATGATTTCATACAAATTAGAGGGTACCATGTAAATTTGAATTAATGCTTATAATTTAGGAACAACCCTGTTGTACATCCATCTAAAATATGCAGATGGAATTTGTACACACAATGTTTGGTTTCGGTGCGAAAAGAAAAGTTAATATTAAAATTTAAAACTTGTGAGATTTCTTATTTATAGCTAAATAAATGCATGATGCAATATTCAAATATGATTTTATCACATTAGAAGACAAAGAAAATAGTTTTTTTCAGTGTCAGGCACTTAGCTGTACAAGATGAGTAGTGTTTTTCATTCCTGATATTACATACATATTTAAATTATGGAAGATACAGAAATTCATTTTGTACACAAAGGAGTGATGAAAATTAAATCATGAAGAAAATTGTCCTGTTACTATGTGCAGGTGCAACAACGGTTAAACCTAATTGGTTTGTTCCTATCTCATGTAATCATATACACAACTACAATTGGTCCTTCCAGCGTTTCCTTGGGCATCCTACACTCCTGGTTAGTTGATAACGTTGTAGATGTTTAGGAATATGGCAGTAGTCCATTCTGCACAAATGTTCTAACCAATCATTTCTGTATTGGTTTATTTTGCTGGTTAATTTAAAGACTTCAATTCTGTCTTATCTCCTCACTTCCGGTCCAGAAGTGTATAGCCCGCTGCATGTCGTAGACATTTCATTTCCGTTGCTTAAAATTGTTTCATTTGTGTCTTTGTTAGAGTCCAATTAGTGCAGGAAGTACCATTATCTTATACAATTTTAGGCATATTTCTTTACTTGTTTGAAGACATATTTTATTATTCCACACATGTAGTTGAACTTTTTTATTTATTTTGTTGATGGTGTCATTGACTTTATTGTATGAAATATGGCCCAGGCACTTAAAGTCAGTAACTTGTTTTATGGTTTCATTATCAATAATAATTTTAGTTTGGATTGGGGTGGCACCCCTAAAAGATATTAGTAACTTGTTTTATGGTTTCATTATCAATAATAATTTTAGTTTGGATTGGGGCGGCACCCCTAAAAGATATTACTTTTGTTTTTGAAGTTTATATTTATAAGCAGTACTTTGTAAATCCTGATTGTCAGCAAATAGTAAATTATTGGTTATGGAAGCGTTTATTATAAAATGGGAACTTCATTTCGTTTGCCACTCTTGGACATTTTATTGGCAAATAGACTAACTTTGATAAGGTGTTGTGGTATACCTTTTTGCATCATAGTTTCCTAGAGTTTGTTTCTGTTAACCTTATTGAAGGCTTTTTTAAAATCAATGAAAGCTAAATATGTATAAAATTTTCTTCGTTTATCGACAAGTTGAGTTTTTGTGAAAATACAGTCTAAGCAGGATTTACCCTACGTAAAACTGCTTTGGACTTCAGAGAGGATGCTTTCTAGTATTGTGTTGAGCCGACAAGTCAGCACAGAAGCATATACTTTATAACATTTTTAATTTCTAATAGAATAATTACATTGACTACTGGAAGATGTAATATTGGCAATGTGACAAACTGTTTCATTTTTTGTCAATACTTTCTGTCCACACTAAAAAATCAGCTGTGACCAAGTGTTTGTAGGAACTTCTGTCTTGATTCTGGTAGAAACACATGATACTTTATTGTAGTTTTCTTTCGTGAATCATTAAATGTTGTAGTAATGTGATTCTTTCACATGTATGTGCGAAATATGTAAAGATCAATAATTATAAATACATATAAGTTAAAAATTGTTGGATTCAACTCTTTCTAAAAGTATATAAAATAGCTATATATGTTATTTTTTAAAATTGTACTCAAACATTCTAAGCTTGTGCATTTGATATTTAAACATAGACAGCACAGAGGAAAAAACATCGATATGAACACACATGTTTTTGATGACACTATTTAATATTCTTAGAGGTTTAATTGTTCAAAGGCTTCAGTTGGCAAGTACAGCCTGCACTTGCATGGAGAACAGTTAAAATCTGTTGTGCAGAGAGAAAGGTTCGCAACACATTTAATCAGAATGACCACCCATTGTCGGCTATCCCCGACTTTTTATTCCATACATTCGCAGCTACCATCCATATCTGGAGGCATCCTACATCTGCAGTCAGAGGAATCACCATCCATTGTTTACAAGAGACCCTTTAACATGGCCAGAATTAATAGCAATACTCGCTCATATTGCATGTTGTAAACCTTTTATTTTACTCGATGATACTGCAACCCTTTCATGAACTCGATAGGAATGAAATCGATTCTCTCAAACTTTGAGAGACAGAGCAAAGCCGTTGCCAACACGTCTCAAATGTTATGCAGTATATTATTGTATAGAGTTAATGTGTTTGTGCAAATTCCACTAATTATTTAGAGTATCGTACGAACTCAATTAATTTAAACTACTCATCAATAATAAATAATTTGTGTTTATATTTGTATTTATAGATCATAATGTTTTGTAGAACCGGATTAAGTTGGTGACATTGTGAAGTTGTGGAATGGAGTTGGCGGTGGAGATGTACGTATGAACGCATGTGTTACTTTGATTTGTATGATAGTAAAACTGCAAGGATTATAATATTAGTGTAAGAATTTAATGATATCAAGTAATATCATTCATGACTTTCTTTAACAATAGATAGTAATGTGTTTATGAATGCTAACTATGATATTTATGATTGTTAGGTTAGATTATAAACAGACATGCCAGACCTTCGATTTTTATTATGTTGATGTTAATGTGAATTTTATACTCTGGAATGTAAGAGGATATTGAATGATTTAAATGCCTGACAAGTGTATTATATCCCACTGCCAGATTCCTATATTTAACATTGCAAATTCTACGTGGTGTAATGTAACGTCCTAGGATTGGTATCTGGCAAGTACACCGGGATGATTTGCTGCTGAAACACAACTTTCTTTTCCAGTTTCACGAATCACAGATTATTGAACTTGAATGTGGTGTATGCTTAACTATAGTATTGCCATACTAACTTTATTAAATTTAATGTTCAGAATTATCGTACAATTATATTAGGCGTTGCATAGTCGAATATAAAATTCTCTTTTTAAAAATTGTTGAATACATATTTTATGTACAGAATTCGTTTACTGTACAATTGATGTTTTGGATCTGCAACCAAATATTTTATGTAGGGTCACATGTAAAGACTGTGTACACACACACACACGTTACTTTCTGTGTTGTTTATGCATATGTAAAGCAGTTTCACATATGATAGAAGTTTGTGGGTAGAGTAAATGCAATGTCTCTCAGTTTCTCATGAACATAAGAATTTAAATATGCCAGGCATGTTGCCCAAAGTTCTCTGATAGTGCATGTCCATTCTATATTGTAGTGAAATCAGAAATTCTATTTGATTCACCAGATAGACCTTTTCTTACTCTTTTGTGCAGATTTGGTGATTTTTGTTTCCACTGTCATGCATAGGATGACTATTGAGCCCTTCTAGCCTTGGTGATGGGCAGCAGGGAAAGTTTCCTGCACAGTGCAGGCATCTGAAACACAGAGTTGTCCATCCCCCTCAGTTCATTCAGATCCAGAGATTAAGAATCTCATGAGATTTAATTTTTGGGCCTCATTATACCATCATGGTGTGTTCATTAAACAAAAGAATAAGTTTGCTTCTAAGGGGATTTATGGTTGACAACTTTATTAATAGGCAATAAACACTTGAGATGATGTTGGAAAATAATAGAAATAGATTGTGGAAACTGGGAGTTTTTATGCTTCATAGTGTATATTTGTTTTGAATTATATAAATATAGAAACTTTGAGCACTGAAAATGAAATTCGTTCTTCTTTCAGTCTGTGTTCATCTGAACATAAGAAGTCTCCAAAACAAAAATTGTTTTTACAGGGTCTAATGATACATGTGTTGGAAGACAAATCCCACAGCACTGAATGTTGTGGTTGAGTAGTGACCACTCTTGTATTTATGATGTCATGGGTTTGACTTTTGGCCCAGAGAGCAGCTATGCTGAGTGAAATTTTTGTTGTTTTCCTTAGTCCATTTAAGCAAATGCTAGGATAACATCTTAAAATGCAGCTAAACCACTTTATTCAGTATGCCATCCAGTTCATCATACACAAATTGTCCTACCACTTAAAATTACTTAATTAATAAAGTTGGAACATTGCCATAAAATAAACCAAGTATCAGTAAATCCCACAGTGGAGTCAGCATGAAAATTGTATAGTTTGGGGGTTATTAATACAACAAACTTTAATTCAGTGACACATTCTGATAGCACAAAAGTTAAGGTACTTTTCATTATTTACTATAAATGGGAAACATGGGATTATTTTATTTTTAGAAAATTCAAAATTGTTATTATTACTTCACTGGCTGATTTTATTATTTTTTGTTGTTTCTCTCAGTAAAAGCTGCCGCACTATATATATATATATATATTATGTAAGCACTTGGAAGAGAGGAGGTATAGCTCCTAATCATTCTTAGGAGTAAGTGGTTCGTGTCATGCCCCTGCCGAACTTTACACACTGGGAAAGGACCCTGGTACCTATTGGATAGGAGGCTGGGTGGGCCCTATTTCCATCAGTCCTCCAGTTAAATATGGGTATTGTATAAGGGTCATTTTAAAGCAGTGCACAATACGTATATGCAGGCAGAAGGGTAATGAAGTCTCTGAGCCAAACTTCCAAGTTGAAGCATCTGTGTGTTTGTTTCTATTTTTTTGTATTATTACCATGTAATTGGGTTTGGAAGTAGAGGTTAAAAATGTCTCTTATAGCTGTTGGCATTGGTACATTGAAATTCAAACTCTGTTTGGTAAGAACCCATACTAAATTTGCAATGGACAACAAGAAGTTTATAGAGATGATTCATTGTGCTGGCCACATAAGAATTGCAAAGGAACTAAGGAGCATGAGGCTTTGTGGAAGAAGAGTGTTATGTGACATGCAAAGAAAGTTGTTCATGAAGCAAACATTTCATCAACCTCTCTTTCCAGCCTTCTGGCTGAAATACTACTGAAAAGAAAAGTTTTTGTAATGTACAATCTTTATCAACTGACTCTTGACCATTAAACAAACTCAAAGGTGTTTGCAGAGCATTGGCCAAATTATTTTGAGGATGAAAGGGGAAACTTCTTTATGAGGATCACCATTGTTGATGAAACATGAAAACAGGATCGTGCATCATAGTTGAAGACACAGTCTAGGTAGTAGAATCATCCAACATCTGAAAAAATGCTGCTGACAACAGACAAGAATGAAGATGATAATTATGGCATGTGACTTGGATGGACTGATAGTAACTGATAGTGCCTGCAAGGACAACAGTCAGCTTGCTTCAGAAATTTTCTGAAATGTTCTTCGTTTCTGAAAGTTTGCACCAAAAGACTTCACATGCTTGCAGTTAGCATTGCAATTGTACCCCAAGAGCTATGCTCTGTAGCCCATCTTATGGATAGGAATGAATAGAAAGAGCTAACAAGATCTGTTTCAAATGTTGGAAGAATCACAAAATAGATTTTGGAAATATTGAACAGATGCTTGTTTAATGACCTAGGCCATTACATTACAAAAGTAAGGGCATGTTGACAGGTATGCAAGATTTACCGAAGTATTGGGATGCAGTCATCAGTTGGAATGGTGATTGCATTCGGTATATACATAAGCTGTGCCATTAAAAAAAGGACATTCAGTACAACTCAGAAATGGTCAGAATTCCAGCAAAGTGACTATTTTTGTTGTGGATCTCAAAAACATTGGTTGTGAACTGGATTTGTTTGCCTCATATGAACACAAGTTCTCTGAGAGTTGGTTGAACATTTTAATTGCTAAGTGACTATTTTTTAATGATTTCTATAAAAATAATTTTTTGAAGTATGTTTCTAGTCCTCTCCCCCCATCGCCCCGCAAATACAGAATCCCTTATCATTGCAGTTCATACAGCATCTGAACTTCTAGCCTCATGTTTTTTGTGTCATAAAATATTAAATACTCCCGTCAAACCAATGAGCCAGAATAGCTCAGTCAGTATAGTGACTAGCTATGGGCTGGTCGACAGGGGTTTGATCCCTGACGGGGGCAGAGGATTTTTTCCTCTAGCCTCTGCGTCCAGACCGGCTCTGGGGCCCACCCAGCCTCCTCTACAATGTGTACCAGGGCGTGATGCTGACCACTCGCCCCCATTAGTGCCGAGGTCAAGAAAGAGAGGAGCTATACCTCCACTCACCCCAAGCGCCTACATGGCACATAGCGGGACAAACTTTACTTTTTACTCCCGTCAAACCACCACTTTTAATAAGGTCGGTTTAGCTTCTCAGTGTTACATGTGATTGTTGCTGTAGTCCTATTAATAGAATATAAATACATGAAACAAATAAGGCAGTGATAATGAAACATTCAATGACCATGGCTAAAACTTCCTATAGAGTATCAAGTAATAAAAACTATGGTCCTTGTTTAAACTGTATTTCCTGACTAAAAAGAAGCAAATAGATGAAACTTTGCATACCATGTAGTGTATTAGAATATAAAATAAGCAAACAAACAAACTATTAACACTATAAAAAAGACACTAGTGTCATACGCGTTTCAACCTCAATAGGTCATCATCAGTGGCAACAGGGAAATTAATTCATTCAGGTTGAAACACGTGTGGCACTAGTGTTTTTTTATAGTGTTAATAGTTTGTTTGTTTGCTTATTTTATATTCTAAATAGATGAAAATCTGTTGATTTTTACAATACATATAAATAATATAATTATTAGCTTATTATCCGGACTGAATTAAAGATTTTGTATTTAGGATGTTCTTAGAACTTATTTTCAATCTACAAATTCTCATCTCATTTTCATTATTTTCAGAGTGGATTACTGAAATGACAAGAGAAATGAATCGTGGTTTTCGGAATCAACGCGGTGGAAGGTCTTTTCGTGGAGGTCGACAGTTTTCAAACTTTAAACAGAGGGGAAATATTAGACCTCCACCTCTAAATTTCTTTCCGCCAGGAAACTTTGTTTTCCCCCCACCAAACTTCAGTTTCCCCAGAGGAATCAACAGGTTTCCAGCTCGGCTTCCATTGACTCCTAATATTAGAATGATGAGGGGAGGTATGCCACATTGGCGTGGTGCCTCCAAGAAACAGCAACCTAAGAGGCCAAAGAACTCATTAACTCCAAGCTCAACGAAGTCCAGATTAATGGAAAAAGATGTTGGTATTACTGAGTATATTAGTGCACATGAAGGTTTCAGTGGCATTATTAAGCAGAGATTTTCAGATTTTCACGTGAATGAAATTACTGCTGATGGAAGTATAGCAAAGCTGACTGATTTGGCACCACCTGTAGATGTTGGTGAGTAACTGGAAAGGACACATGTGATATGCCATTTTTGTTCATTCAGATGCATGCAGTGTAGCCATTCACTACATTTGGCTTCAGGTATTTCAAGTGAGTTACATTGAAACATGGATTTTCTGTGTGTGGGTTCCAAATATTTTTGCTCAGTCCAGATTCGATTGGCTGAAAAGTTGATTATAACTTTTGTAAATTCTTGGTTGAGAACTGTTCAGTTTCCTTACTTTTACTTCATGATGCAGTTTGCTAGCTAGAAATTCTGCAGAATGACATTACACAGCGCAACAACCCAGAAGACGGAAATCAAAAGAAATGTGTTTGTGATCTTGTAATAATATGTGTAAGTGGCATAATGGTTTGAAATTACAGTTTACTCTGCACTAAAAATATGAAGACTTCAGTAGGGATCCTCCAGTTAAGAAATTGAAAATGTATTATTACCATTTAGAGACATACTTGAATGTACTTTGTCATCAAATGTATTATCACCATTCAGAGACATACTTGAATGTACTTTGTCATTAGTTCTGATAATTGAAATTCTCTCTTTACTAATAAGTTAATTTTTTAGGTTATGTTTAATTTAATTCACTTACGTAATAAGTTTGTGTTTATATTTCATATTGTTCAGCAAACTGCCCATGTTGAGTGCCTTCTTTTAATCCACAGAACATAAGAGACCGGAAAATGAAGTTATTGAAATTCTGACGCCAGAAATAATGGAAAAGCTTAAGACAATGGTAGAAACAAAGATGGGTTATGTTGAAATTGAGGTAATGAAAGCTTTTCTCTCATAATTGCTAACATTTAATTATGATTTAAATGTGATCATTATTGAAGGTGTCATGTACTGTGCTGATAAATATATACTTGCCATTCTTTTGTCAGGTGACAGAAAAAAGTAAAGATGATAGACGTAAGATCCATGAAGCAATCAAAGATGGCTTTGGAAAAGAGGTTTACAGCAACACAGTAGATAGAGGGTCCAAGAAATTTATCACAATCTTCAAAACCAGGAAAGGCGGTAAGTACTCTTACTGGTATTTCAGACATGGGAGGATCTTAAAAATTATGCTATATATCTGGTAGTGGACTCAGAATACAACCATGGTCTTGGAGGTGGTAGATCTGAGTTCTAGCTACAAGACTTTTATATCTTAGTCTGGGTCTGTATCTGTAGATAAATGCCAGTTGAAATTAACTCTATAAAACCACTGCTAATGATAATTTATGAGGTCTGCATCAACTTTGATAAGCAATTTTAATCTTGTATTTCTCCTCCCTATTCTACATAAGGAAAGCATTTACAGGAGAACCATGCAAATTGAATGCAGTTTCAGGTGGTAAAATATTGCAGGTTCCGTGAAGCCCTTTACTCCAGATTCAGCATTCCCTCTGCAGAATATTAATTGATTGTGAGAAGAGATTGGTAGATTTGATTACTGTTAAATCTCGGCCATGTTTGTGCAAGCTTCTGAATTTCAGTAGTTAAAATCTAATGCAGTTGTAAATTTATATACAGAAACATACACATAACAAGGTAAAAAAAGAAGTGTGTTTGTCAGATATTCTCTACATGTATAGTTGATCCATCTTTTACCAAATGGAGACAGATTGGTATTGTATTAATTCCTTTGGATAATGTTTCTGCATTATATGTTTAATTTCATGTTTCAGTCTGCAAAGAATGTTCCGGCAGTAATTGGTTTGGTATGGAATTAAAATATTTGTGACAAATTAACTAGAACATTAACTCTTAAAGGCTGGAAGGGACATGTGTATTCCATGGAATGTTTTGTTGTTGGCCAAAAGGGACATGTATGTCTCAGTATATTATTTAAACTTCTATACATTAAAACAAACAGCACCCTGTTTATCTGATGTGTTTTGAAGGCTGTGTCGATTATTACAGATTTGTTTCTAATTAAATCATACATTTTAATGGGTGGGTTTTGAAATTTTCTAGAAATTTTGAATATTTAAAATAAAAAATTAAAATTAAATCTGTGGCATAACAGCTCCAGAGAGCCAAAGCCGACTAGCTTGATTGCTGGCCTCACGTTCACATGCCTAAGCAGAGGTGAACGATCATCCAACCAGATATAGGGTGACTTGTGGTCAGCACGACGAACCCCCAGCCATTGCTAGCTTTCCTGACCGGGAATATTTAAAATAGTTCTTTGCACTAAGCCATTCTTTCTCTTCTGTCACACAAAATGTTGAAGTCACACAGAACTATAAAGATGCTTAAGAGTGCCCTGCTTATATCATCACCTTTGATAAAAGTCACAGTTTCTTTTCCTTGTTATTTCATCAGGATATTTATCTTCCTGCCAGGGTACTGATGGTTTGTGTGTGTGTGCATATATATATGCTCCTGCTCCACTTAAAATATAGTAAGCTCTCAGCTTTCCATGCATGTTTCTTTTACTAAAGTATAATCTCCTGCTCCACTTAAAATATAGTAAGCTCTCAGCTTTCCATGCACGTTTCTTTTACTTAAACATGTGTGAAATAGACCTTCAACCTGTTTCTGTGCCTTACTGTCCACTTTGGAAGATGGGAAGGGGGGGGGAGGGTTCTAGGAGGGTGTATGAAAGATATGATTGAACGACACTCTTTTTTTTTTGTCCGCTTTCTGGTCAGTTTTGGTGTGGGGTAATAAGGTTTGCTGCAGTGGTCATGGTAATGCAGAGAGAATGCTAAAGGTGATTGGTACTGGAAGGGCTTACCCACAAGAACCTTTGGGTTTGAAAGCCAGAAACATGCTCATGTGCATAAAACTTGTGTAAAGACTGCCTTATAGTAATGTGTTGTGGAAATGCATTCAGAAATTACTAACTGTGGGGAAAAAAGACATCATTGAAGGGCACCAGATTGAACTGCGTTTCTGTCCGTTATTTCCGACAGTTGCATTACAGCTGCCAAGGAAATTCATACTGCTGTAAGGAGTTCGGACAGTTTGCACACGCCAAAAAAGCGAGAGACCATTGCATACTGTTTATGAAATAACATTGGTTATTTTAAAAGATGTTAAGTAATTTTTTATGTTCTTCAAATGCACCAAACATTTTTTTGTATTATCTGTGTTTTCGATTATTTGTGCGTCCTTTACCCTTCATTATCCCATATAATTAGGAGTTTACTGTGTCCATTGAGCATACGAAATTATCCTGATTTATACTGGGAAAAAATCCAAGCCATTAGATAAGTTGCTTTTGTTTTAAAAAGCTGTACCGCATTGGGAAACTGTAGAACATAACACTGTATTGCTGTTTCAAAACATTATACAACACTTTGATCTGCTATTCTCATCCACAGGCTTTAATTAAACACAGTTGACTTCCGACTATCTGTGTGTGGATTACACATGCACGATAAACCAAAAATGAAACTGTCATTAATGCCAATGTAAATAACTCTGACTCGTTTCCAACTCCCACAAGATTCACTAATTTTTCCCTGATAGGTTACAGTACCGTGCAATCATAAAACATAAGAACGGTAGTGTGATAGTTGTTACCTATTTAACCGTGTAAAGCAGTATTTGAAATGCCAAATAAAACATCGTAGTTTCTTGCAACGAAATTTTGTAAATCGGAAGTTCACAAGTTGAGGAATAGGTGTAAGAGAGTCATAACAGTCAATTCAGTTATGTTGTATTGTGTATCAGGTGAAAATGATAGTTAACACTGTAGAAAGTGGCTGAAAGTAATCAGAAAATTGCTCTAGCAGTAAAACAGAAGCTTGAGTGGACTGAAATTTTTGAGAATGGAGATTCAGCAGCAGAAATAACCATAAATTATGGGTAGTTATTATGTCTATGAAACTACACTGCTGGGCTGATCTTCTCAGAACTCTTGACGATGAAGATGACAGCCTGAAGAAAACTATGGTCTTCCGTGAATTCAGCAACGCTGTCTTGATCATGGAGGAAACTTCCTTCGGATCAAGAATGAGATGATTTGTGAAGTTTTCCTAACAAAGAAAGGAGTGAAGTTTGTACCATCATGTGGAGGAGTTGCAGAAACAAGCGACCCTTTCGAACTGTTTCATAAGATAGACGTCAGTTGTTTGAAAGAATACAAAGCAATTTGTGAAGTTCTGTTAGTGCACCAAACAAAATATTTTGGATTATCCTTGTTTTCAGTTATTCCTGCTTCTTCCCATCATTTGCCTGGATAATCAGGGAAGTACTCTGCCCCTTATCTCTGTAGTTTTCAGAATGAAATGAATGACTTTGACCACTGCTAAACATTTAAGATGTTACATTAAGCATGTGCATCATTGACTTTAATGTTAGTATGTTCTCTTACTTTGAAGGAAGAACATAGATTACAAGAGTTTGAAAACAGGGTGCACAGTAGGATATTTGGTCCTAAGAGGGATGAAATAAGTGGGGAATTTAGAACACGAGCTGTGTGTATTGTACAAGTCACCTAGCATAGTGAGGATTGTGAAATCTAGGAGGCTCCGATGGGCTGGACATGTAGCACGCATGGGTGAGACAAGGGGTGCATACAGAATTTTGGTAGGGAATCCTTCAGGAAAACGACCACTGGGCAGACCAAGAAGGAGATTGGAGGATAACATCAAGATGGATCTTAGGGAGGTGGGTTGTGAGGATGGCGTTGGCACAGTATTGTGGCCGGTGGCGGGCTTTGGTGTTGTCAGCGGGTTCTGCTACCAGGGAGTTAGTTAGTTATTAGTCTTATTTAGCATGGTCTGTCATCATTTTTGTTTTCTCTTATGTGGCTAATTTTTATTGTCAGTGAACTGGTGAAATGTAAGTACCGAAAGATTCTGTCTTTAAGTGGGCATGGAAGACTGTTCTAATGTGGACCGTATCTTTGATCATACTTCATCTGATACAAATATTACATTTTTTTTATTTTTTATGTAGTGATATTAGTGAACCAGAAACGATTTGGAAGAAAGTCATGGTTCATTTTAATGTATTATCCAATCATTCACCTGGAGTGACAGAGAGAGGACAGAATTCCTCGGTCGGAATAGTCTGTGCCACGGTCAGAATTCAAACTGGCACCTCCGTAACACAAGTCAACATTGTTATCACTTGCCTGACTTGATTTAGATGGCTTAGTTTTTTCCTGTTCTTATGTTTATCTATTACTCCAGCAGTTGAAACTAATAGACTTGGCTCTTCCTTCGTGTGTTACATAATTATTACTTTGTCCCACTGGAGCATATATCTGGGAAATAACAGAACCTTGTGTTTAAATGAGCTTTTCTTGTGAAGCAGTATGCTACATAATTAGCTTGAAATTAGTTTCAGAATGGAAGTGGCACAAATACATGTGTAAATCTGCATGGATTAGACTACTATTCCTGTATGGGTTATCAGTCATTTATGATCACTTTAATAACATATAGTATTCAGAGTGTTTGTCAGTGCGCCAACAAAGAATTATGAGAACAGAAATAACAGTTTACATTATTGAACCAACTGACTAGAACCCATGATAGGTTGTGCATTTCTTTCTGCAGCTATCAGCTTTAACGAGGTGATCTGATTTTATTACCACAAAAGTTGCATCATAATGAAGCAATGATACAGTGCATTAGAAAATTTCTGCCACTCTAATTCATCTGTTTTTCAATATTTCAAAGAATAAACAAGAAATCATGGAATCAGAATTGGAAAAGGTATGTAAACTGTGCTGCTAGGCTGTTTAGAAACTTCAGCATAGACAAAAGTGATTCATCCTTAATATTCTACAATGTATTTTGAAAGTTCTTGATAACAGTTGCAAAGAATAGACTACAGTTTGTTTTATTGTCCTCTGTACTACAAAGCATTTAAATGCTGATTTAATTTGACCGTGAGTTTGTGCCAGGAAATTTAAATTTCCGTATCTTAAAGGTTAAATGGCCACGGTGGTCTAGCGGTTAGAATGCTGGCCTTGTAATCCTGGGGTCTCGGGTTCGATTCCCGGCGGTGCCCGAATTTATAACTTGTGTTGGGCAAGGCCGTGGTCTAGGCAACACGGAGTTTTCCTCCGTGGCATCCCAACAATTACTCCATTCACACACAGAAGAAGGCAATGGCAAACCACTTCTGGATCATCTGCCAAGAACGTATATGAACAGGTCCCAGTCCGAGAAAAGGATGGAAGGATCCTGTTCATATGGACCTGTCGCCAGACAGAACACTAAATAAATAATAAATAAATCTTAAAGGTTACAATGCAATTTAGAAGAGTAGTAAAGATGGTGCGAGTGAGTATGAAGGGGATGCAGAATAAAATTTTGTAAACCTGTGGGATAATGTACACAGAGTAACATATAACTTTGTCAGATAACAGCTTGTAATTAACAAACTTGGAAATTGGAGCTTTACCACTACTAGCTTAAACTCTGTCTTCGTAGTTGTCAAATAGCCTTTTTCCAGACAAAATACTGATAACACATGACAGTATAAAATTAATGTGCTCAGTGCTGTGACTAATGACAGACTAATTATGGAATTGATGTGGGTGGGTGTGTGATGTTCTCTCATACCGTGAGAGATAAACATATGATCAATGCGACTGTCCATGTCGTTATTTTAATGCCACATGTTGAACGTGGAATTCATGCAGATCATGAGCAGTTCAACTGGCCGTGGTGGCTGTGATGACACAATAGACTTGTGTTTGGAAGACACCCAGTTTGAATTTTGGCAGGGATACTGTGTGTCATAACTTAAGTTTATCATGAATTTTCTCAGTTTTGCCAGACATGCGCCAGCCAGAAACATTCCTCGAAATAGACTGACTTTACCTTTCCAAATTTGTGCATATTTCCTGTTAATGTCCAACTTCTGAGCTCTTATGGTGCTGTATAATGTAGTTGAAACAGTATTTCTAAATAACCTATGGGCCTAATTATCTTATGTGTATGTTACCTGAGGGGTATTGATACTAGAGATGGGCAACTGTTACTTTTTATGGTAATTATAATAGTCTACTGCAGTTTCAAGAAAATACCTGTTATTTTTAGCCTTTATTTTGGAACGGGCTTGTTAAGATCTGGTACAAGTCAGTTAGATGATCTGAAAAGAAGCGTTATTAAAAAGTGGCAAAGTAGTACTGAAGCTATCTGAAATATATAAGCTGTGAAAAAATGTTTAAGGTTTTCATTTGACTCTCCCTCATACATAAAACAAATAACTGTAATTATGTCCCATGCCTTATTTCTTTACTGAAAATAGTTGTGCTCTTGCACCATCTCTGCATACTGCCTTTCCTAACTTATAGAACTTTTACTCTGTGGATCAGAAAGTAGGTAGGTAAATACTTGTGCGGTGCAGACAAAGTGGAAGCAGCTTTTAAGTATAACTTTGCTCCTAAAACTTGTGCTACATGTACTGCTGTACCCTGTTTAATTTAAAAAAATCTTTACATAATGGCACACCACAGAATTTTGTATCATGAAAAGGGTGTATGACTTTTTATATGACCATAAATATGTATACATATAAATCCTTGCCCTACAAGAATGCAGGCACATGACAACAAAATTTAACATGTTGAATAAAATTGTGTGCGTGCACGCATGCTTGTATGTGTGCATACTGCGTATTCTAATTACAGACGATAGATATTACCTTTTACTAACTATAATGTGTTAATACACAATTTCTTATAAAAATTTATGGCACGCTGGATACCTTGTACTTGCACATCGTTGTGCTGTGGAACACTGTTTTATTGTATGTGACTGTACTGTTATGGTACAATAGTTTCATACTAAGAATTTTCACTGACCAGTTTCCACTTTGTTTACTAGATTTTCATTCATATTGCAGTGAAGGTTATTACAATATCTAGAGTAAATTAGTATATCATTACACGGAGTTGAGAAACTGATAACTTATTCATCTGATTAAGAAATTCTTCACCTTTTATGAAGATGAAGATTTGTTACCTAGTTCACACCCCTACATCCCATTTCTAAACTGCTGTCAGTATAAAGCATTATAGTGCACACTCCTTATGCTGCTTGCATGCAACTAAATACCATTCAGAATATGTGCTTTTTGGTTTATTAATTAAGGGTTTCTCACAATTCCTGTGAGATGGTAACAAAATGGATTTGTTTTGTTCATGCTGTGAAGTTTTTTAAGTATATTTTTCTGCTGTAGTGTGTGAGAGATACAATACTGAGCACTGCATTTGTTACATCACGATACCTGAAGTGTTCTGATTTATAGAGGTATTATGTAATGATCTAAAGGTATGTGTTGGTTCAGTCTACACTTTCAGAACCATAGTCATTGAGCAAGCTAGTGTAACTTACTAACATGGTAAGAGTAAACTTTGTTTAAAACAAATAATTTTTGAGTATTAATATGAAGACATGGTTTCTTAATATGTTTAGTGATGCAAGACCGCCGGTCTCGTTGGCCTGCAGACAGAGGTGGAGTTTATGTTCACTTTGTTCTGCACAAGGAGAATATGGATACACAGGAAACTGTAAATTACCTTGCAGGAAAATTAGGGTAAAGTTATTAGTTAAGTTCATTTGACTGTTTTATTTTCTGTACTCAAAATATTTGTTCTTTCTTGTGTTCAACATATCTTAGGTTAGAATACTAATGGTGTTGAAGTTTATAACTAATTTTGTAGGGTGAAGCCAAATTTTATAACCTATGCTGGTACGAAGGACCGCCGAGCCATGACTAGCCAGATGATGAGTGTCTTTAAAATTGATCCAGCAAAACTGGCAAAACTGAGTAAAGAATTGAAAGGTGTTAAACTAGGAAATTACACCTATAAACCAACATGCTTAAAATTGGGAGACCTTAAAGGAAATAGGTTCAGAATTTCTTTGCGGTAAGTGTGTTAATATCATCATTTACTATTTTTTTACTTGTGTACATGAGTGACTGTTACATTAGTTTTGCATATTATATTTCATGTGCATCTTCCACATTTTCATTGAACCACAACTTTGCTATGTAGAATGTGGAATTTCAATATAGGTAGTTTTTTTCCTCTCTAGGAATGTGACTGGAACAGATGAGCAGATTGAAGAAGCAGTCTCTAACCTTAAAGAGAAAGGTTTTATAAATTATTATGGTCTGCAAAGATTTGGAAGCTCATCATCTGTTCCTACACCAGAAGTAGGAAGAGCTTTGCTTTTGGGAGAGTGGAAAGAGGTGAGTTAATCCAGTATAGAACCCGGAGCTCCTTTGTGTATTCTTTGCATACATCATACAAAATGAATGCATGATAGTGGGTTGAGTCTATTAAATTACATATTTAAACATCAAACCACTAGACAATGTCCTTGTAATGAATATTTGTTAAGGCCATTAAACATTTGGTAGGGTAAAGATTGCCCCCAAAATCAAATGGCAAATAATTTAAGTTTTTGCTGTGTACAATTTATACTGCAGTAATTCTAATTAAATTTGTATGTATTCAAAGGAATGAGAAACAGTGTATTTCTCATGCTGGAAAAAGTAAATATATTTATGCTAGTTATATAACTTCAGAAATTTGTACCTAAAACATGTTAGTGTGAATCATGGAACAAACAGGGAGTCTCTATAGTGTGGCAGTACTGTGCAGTGCATTTGCTGACAAAGCAGAATGTAACTGTCACTTCTTGGTTCCCAGTAGGAACTGCATGACTCACCCCCCAAACCCTACAGGACAAACCCAATATGAAGTAAGTATTTCTCAATAAAACAATGAAATCAATGTACCTATTTTATAAGATGTGTCAAAAATTATGTTTCTGTGACATTTGGGTTCTGGTTTATTGGTGAATGCACTATAGTACCTCTAATCACACATCTAGATATATCAATTGGAGTTGTAAATGACTATTTGGATGTTCCATTGCTGAATGGTTAAGTCTTAACATACTGTTCTATTGCTTTGCATATTTTCATACGTGCAACACTCTTAACAAATTGTAATACAAACAAACCTTATCCTTATATTCTGATTCTGTCCTGAATTCTGATGGTGAGACATGATCTACGACCAACATCCATACTAGCCCTCGAGTGTTTCTGTGTTTGCTTTTATAGTATTTATATTATTGCCCAGAAGATTAATATCACCAGCACAGACCAAAAAATAGCAACCCTGTAAACATTTAACACCTGGTTAAAGGAATTTTTTCACCTATGCAAAACCATTTAGGGATTTGCAAGCAGATAACCATTGTCATCTTTGATAATATTACCCCTAGGTTGGTAACCTTTCTTGAATTCATTTGTGCCTCTGTATAAAGCTTTTTTTTTTCGTAATTAATTTCAGCTTCATGAATTTAGTTTTTCATGTATTCCCTTTTCTTCCTAAATATTCTACTGGATTCACGTCTTTAATTTTTCAGATTATCTCCACTGATTTAGTTTGCGTTTTGCAGGTATTTTAAATTAACCTGCTTCCATTTGTCTATTAATTTTTGGTGCTGAATGTCAAACCATGGTTTACTATGCTTTAATTTGTGATATCCTATATTTTCCTTCGCTTATATCCTGATATTGTCCTTAATACTTTTCCAAGCACTATTAATATCCAAACTTTCATCTCAGTTCTCTAAAGCCACAAATCTATTGGATATTTCTACCTTGTACTTCCCTTAGCATCTACTTCATTGGGTTTCTTCAAATCAAATCTTTCTAAAGCAAACTTCTGCCTTGTTAATGAAAGCCTGAATCATCATTCTTTAAATAGGTAAGTAGCATATGAGGTTCTTATGACAGTGATTATGAAGATGGCTGGCATCTGGGTTGTAGTGCCATGTAGTCTGGTAGAAGTTTACTGGTGTTTCTGAGGTCTGTGCTGTCTCCATCTGGTGATGGAGACAGCAAGGACTTCTGAAACATTGGTAAATTAGCCTTCACAGAGCTGCAATTCAGAAGATAGCCCTCTATAAATTGATAATTTAGAAGCTAGTGGATGTAAGTCAGGATCACTGATGTTTTCAGTTTGTGGAATATGATTTTATATATATTATTGAAACTGTTTTATGCCAGTGAAAGTGAAGTGATTAAGCAGCTGTTTCAAATCCTACCAAGCTACAGCTTTTATAAAACACTTTTTACCTTATCCTTAATTTTACTTCCATGCAGCTAAATTAATGAGATCTTTTGTTTATTTTGAATAAGTTTAATGACTTAAAATCGTTTGCTTCTGACCTGCGCAAATGTAGAATGTGAAGACTATTGTTAGTTTTCTTTTCCAGGCTATAGAGTTGATTTTGAAACCAAGAAATACCGATGAACCGTGGGCAATAAAACGAGCACGGAAGCACTGGTGGGTGACAAAAGATGCCAGAAAAGCAGCCAAAATGTTACGCAAGAACTTTATGAATATTATTGAGTCTAAGCTCCTGTATGGTCTGAGCAGGCATGCTCCTGATGATTACGTTGGTGCCCTCCAAAACGTAAGTTGAGAATACACTCATAGTTAGCTGATTGTTGCACAATATCAACTGGAAGAGTTGCTTACATATCTTAATTCTCTGACCATTTAAACATGGTCACTTTGCCATGCTGAGAACCTTTGGTAGCAGGTCACAGGAAATTGAGATCTTCTGTTTGCTGTACATCGTGATATTAAAATAATTGTAAAGTAGGTTATTTATTATCTGTAGGACTGGGTATGTGTTGTAAATGTGAGTCCTGGAATATGATGTGCACCACCATTTTTATGGTGGTTTTAAGAAAACAATTGCTTGAGTGAAACTGATACTAAAAACAAAAAAACTACTAAATTACAATATATAGACATCTTTTTCTTCATATGCGTTAGAAAACCTTTGTGCAATATTAATTTGCTGTTTTACACAGATTGTTTCACTTAAAGAACTAATGCAAGAAACCTGGGCCTGTTGAAACCTTAGATTCAGTTCTTTGCAATTTCTAAATCCTTCAAGTGGCACGTTTCACTTGACACCAGATAACCAAATTGTTACCTTCTCCCTTTTAGGTGTGAATAAAGTTTTTTTTTTTTTACCTTTAGAAATTTTGCATTTTGCTCATGAAGAGACCCCTCCGTCCCCAACTACTAATTTGTAGAAAAACATTTTTCTTTTTCTCCAGTCTTAGACATAGCTATAACTCATTTAAAAGTTTCTTACCATGGCGTGAATACCATGTTTACCTGTTTTGCTTCTCATAAAATCTTTTGTTTTTGAGACTTTGAACATTTACAGTTGCCTTAATCATTTTATTTCCATTATTATTGTGTGTGCCATTTATGTCTGTGTCTTCCACAAGTCATTATGACACATTTTGCACATGCTTTGTTCACCATCCAAGATAACATTTTCCGTAGTCTGCACAGTGTGAGCGGTGTGCAGCAAACAGCACCATGTAGAATGTTTCTTGACAGGTGAAGGCCATCCCATCATTTAAACTGAGCCATAATGAGCTGAGTGCTGATGGCAAATAAACTGATGCAGACTAAATTATTATAGTTCACTCCAGTAGCACCAAAATATTGTTAGTAGGGGAGGAACCGTCTTATATTTTGAAGATCAAGTTTCTTACATTGTCTGATGGCCACTTGCACAAGTGATGTTGCCACGTCTACAACTGCATATTTTATATTACCTCCCATAGCGCTCCATGCTAAACAAATTCAATTGTAGAATATGATGTAATCCAGTTTTTACACAAAAATATTAAAAAAATTCACATGGGTTCTCTTCGGGTAGCAATGTTTGTGAAATCTAGCTAAGAATAATTATATATACAGTCATGCTGCTGCTTGTTAGACAAAACTAGTTATATTTTGTGTAGTTATTAGTATTATCATGGACTGGTACTTGATACAAACGTTGATTTATAGTCTACAATTTGATCAGGCTTGTATGATTTGAGGTTTTCACAACGGGGAGTATGAAGATTTCTGTCTTCTGGGTTGTTGCGCCGTGTAGTCTGGTAGATGTTAACCAACGTTTCAGAGGTCATACTGCCTCTGTCATCAGAGTATGAAGATTTCTGTCTTCTGGGTTGTTGCGCCGTGTAGTCTGGTAGATGTTAACCAACGTTTCAGAGGTCATACTGCCTCTGTCATCAGAGTATGAAGATTTCTGTCTTCTGGGTTGTTGCGCCGTGTAGTCTGGTAGATGTTAACCAACGTTTCAGAGGTCATACTGCCTCCGTCATCAGGGTGATGAATGTTCCAATTGGGTGGGTGGGGCTAGGTTTATAGGAGCCAATGGGAGCAGGTGTCAAATCAGGTATGGGTGTGGACCAATAGGAGCGCGTGTGTGTGAGAGAGAGAGGGAGAGAAAGGAAAAAGAGAGAGAGGGTTCGAAGTGTAGCCCTTGTGAGGGCCTTGGGAAGTGCGTCTGGTGGGACATTGGGAGTTTATGTTGTACTTTTTTCTTCTGCTAAACACTGCTAGTGATGTTTATTCCATTTTTGTTTCATGTATTCATATATATATATATATATGTATATGTAATATAAATTGGGGATTCACTTAACTATTGAACTATTGTGCAGATGCTTAGGAATTTCAGTATACAGCCATGGCATCAAGTAGCAGGATGTCTTTAAAATCAGTGATTTTTAGGAATCCTAAAAAGTTATGAACTTGTTGCAAATCTTTCAATTTTGAAGAAAACAAATGATCAGAAGTAGTTGAGAATAGTAGTGACCAGAATGATTTATTATAAATGATTTTTTACTCCTTTTGATTAATATACCAACAAATATGTTCCTTTATATGTGTTTATTAGTTGAATATATTGGGTAGTGTAATTTGAAATACTAATTCATAATTATTGTTTGTTTAGATTCCACGGAACACTCGTCTGCTGTACTTGCATTCATATCAGAGTTTGGTGTGGAACAAAATTGTCTCTCGCAGAATAAAGGAATTTGGATTACAACCTATAGTTGGAGACTTGGTGTTTGTTGATAACAATGATTATCAAGAGGTGGTTGATCAGGAAGGAACTGTTGTTGCATCAGATGAGTTCCCGAAAAGACCAAGAAAGAAAGCAAAAAAAGCTGCAAAAGAAGCAGGAAACACCCCAAACACAGCAGACGATATTGAAGCAGATGACACTTGCAGCACAGAAGAAAAAGACATAAATGAGGCAGAAACTGATCTTACACCAAAGTCAGACGTTGATGTTAACATCATAAAAGGTGGTGATAGTGCTGCAGATACATCAAAGCCAGACATTGATGATAACATCGTAAGAGATGCTGCAGATACATCAAAGCCAGACATTGATGATAACATCGTAAGAGATGCTGCAGATACATCAAAGTCAGACATTGATGATAACATCGTAAGAGATGCTGCAGATACATCAAAGCCAGATATTGATGATAACATCGTAAGAGATGCTGCAGATACATCAAAGCCAGACATTGATGATAACATCGTAAGAGATGCTGCAGATACATCAAAGTCAGACATTGATGATAACATAAAAGATGCTGTAGATGAAACTGCTGGGAACACAGGCAGTGTAGAGGAACCTAAAGAAAGAGAAGCTACACAAAGGGTTGTAGAGAGCAACAGGGAAAAGAATACTGGTGAAGGTACTGCAGAAGAGAATCCAGAGGGATCTAAGCCATGTGCGCTCATTGAATATAATCAGAGGACACCTTCTGTGCGAGCCATAACTGAAGAAGATTTGGAGAATACAAGAATAGAAGATATAGTATTACCCCTTCCAGGTCATAATGTCATATACCCAAATAATGTGGTTAAAGAATGGTACGAGGAGCTGTTGTCTGTTGATGGGCTTTCGTTTACGGCAATGAAGCAGAATGTCCGGTGAGGAGACTTTGCGTTACTAGTGCTGCAGAGTATATTAGATAAAATAAGAAGGAGAGAAGCACATTACCACAAAATATCTAGAAGTGGAATACATTAATAGTAAACTGATTAAGTAATTTTTTTCTTTTTATCATTTCACTTGAGCATCTGTTTATGTTAATAAGGAAAATAATCAGAGTTCTTTGTTATTGTCTCTTCATGCCCTTGCTTTTGTGTGTCTGCTTCCCTTTCTTATGTAATGTGCTGTAAATCACAGTTGTGCCCAAACATTTATTCAGAATGTGATGTTATGAAAATAAGGGTTTAAATAGCGGTTATAAAAATGCGCCATGAATCTTATAATGTTCAGTATGATGAATGTCCATTCAGTTTTATTTTCTTTGGTTTATGTTTAATTTATATAAACTCCATATGATGTCTAAGATGTCAGGTTTTTATAACTAAAACTCCATTGGCAGTAGCTGCAATGTAACCAGGTTTTTATAACTAACTCCATTGGCAGTAGCTGCAATGTAATCAACCACATCCCCCGAAGTTGTGTAAGCCATATTCATCCACATGCTTTTTTATTGGTGGTGTTGGGTGATTATTTGCATGATTGTAGTATGACGTCACAGGTCACTGTTGGTGTAGGACTTGGTTTTAGGTTTATAATTGTCAGTGATGTGTGGAAGGGTAACTCCTCTGAAAAATTTCTTGAGACTGGGACATGGTGGAGATCTCACAGTAACACAGACCATGAAGATTCTGGTGTTTTATTTTTTCTGTATTTCACATCTTTAGCATTTTGAATATTCAATGGTCTAGCCAATAAATCCTACTGTAGAAAAAAAGTGTGCTTGTATTGTTACCAGCGTAAGAGCCACAGAGTCTACTTACATTTTTCATTGACAGACAAATATTATAGATTAAATAATTAGTGCTGTCATTGTGCATTTTACTCTGGGGAAACGTCCTACCTTTCTAAAGTGTATCAGGTTTGTGTTTATGTACATAGACATGCATGACTGTCTTATCTCAGTTTATCCAACACATTTTTTTTGCTGATTGAAATAGTAATGCCATGTCTTAAGCATGCCCTATATTGATTTGTGTCAAATTTCAGGGCTGTGAAGATATTGCCTGATGAAATCTGAGCTTAAATTTAGAACCCAAATGACAGTATTTTTTTATAATATTGCAGGCAATATTCAGTGAGTGGCACCTACCGACGCATGATTGTGCGACCAGAAAACCTTACCTGGAAAACAATGCAGTATTCCAGCCTGACATCTACGTTGATTCAGTCTGATTTAGATGAGCTGAAGAATGTTCCGGAACCAAAGGATGACCCAGGTAATTGTTAATGTGCACATTTGTTGAAAAGTCTGGGAGCATGAGTAAATTGCCTTATAATGGGCTTTATGGATACTAATGATACATGAAGATGCTTAATTGCAAGCAGTGGTTGTATAACATATCTTACAGCATTTCAGTAACTAAGCTTGGTCTACAGTCTGAAGGTTCTCGCAGCCTGCCCAGTTGCTGTTTATCAAATGTTGTGTGCTTCGTATTACTCGATTTATCCAAATATCACACATCCCCAAATAAGATGCACATCCACTTTTTTAATGTTTATAAAATAAATTGTATTTACGTGGCAAGTCACAGACGTTCGTGATGGCTGAATATATACTACCATCATTACTGTTATTTCTATTTTTATTGTTGTAAAGGGGACAGACCATGTCGTTTTGGAACTGCAGCCACTACTGGGAACAGTATAATAGCATACTTACTATTATTGCTGTTCTTCAATGATCTTATCATTTCTCTTTGAATTTATCTCATTATCATCAGCGTTCCAGAGTATGGTACTGGTAAATGGAATTCTAGCAGTTTTTCTTCGCATGTATTAGAAAGCCTTTCTTCAATAATTGTTTGCTGTCTTGCACATTAATTTTTTTTTTTGTTTGAAGTACTTCTAACCACCCTGAGTTTTCATTGAAACCCTGGATTTAGTTTCTCTTCTGTCCTTCAACTGCCGCATTTCACATGATACTGCATAACCAGTCTTCCACATCTCATTTAAATAAGAAGAAAACTTTTCATTTACCTCTGAAAATTTTGCTTTTTGCTCATAAGCCCAGTCAGGATTGTACTTTGTAGTAAAAGAGCTTTTCTCCCTCATCCCAGATGCAGCTTTTACATACATGAAACTTTCTGGCATTACGATAATTCTCTGTTTGTTCTGCTTTTCTTATAATCCTCAATTTTTTATGGATAATATAATTGATAGCAGTAACTTTGTTTGATCCTAAAAGCACTGAAAACCTGTTTCATATGAATGAATAGTGTTGCTTATAATGCTGCATTTGGCAAGGACCGTCTTGTATTGGTTTGCAGCTGTTGACAGTCTGCCACCACTCCTTACTTTCTGCTGCAAGCAAAAGGTGAAATTTTGAAGGCTGTATATCTTGTTTCATATAGCAGCCAATACAACTTGTGAACAATTTTTTGGCAAGTCTATTGCTGCTGCATTTTGTGCTACTTAAACCGTATTCATGAATATGACCTGTGTCTGTTTTATATTAAGCTCCAATTTTAGAAGAAAGTTGCACATGGAATTTGGATAAATGTGGTGTTGTCACTAGAGGAATATAGGAAATGTACAAATGAGTTTGACTTTGACCAAAAATTTGAGCAAAAGTGGCTTCTTATAAATTATATTAGATGTAAGTGATCAACAAACCAACCAAACTAACTAACCTAACCCCATGAAGCTGAGTGTCCTTACTTAGAAGCTAGTAGTTGCCCAGCTAGTCAGAAAATTTCCCATCTTTTACGGAGCCCAAAAGTTCAAAAGAGCCCAATTCTGGTGTCTAGCCTGCCTTTCTGAATCCAGCCTACACTTCTGCCCTTTCTCTAATAGAAAGAAATTTTAGTAGTGTCTATACCGTCGTCTTTCAAGTGGCCCCTTCCCTTCAGGTTTTTATTTAATCTCTTCCATGTGTGTAGCAGCTGTGCGCATCCCACATATTATCCTTCACACCATTTTCTCCCATACCCTCAATGTATGTTCTTTCCTTGCTGTGAGAGGCCAAATTTAATTCCCATTCAATGGTGAAACTCTACTTTTGTATAATTTAATTATTTCATTTTTAGACAGCAGGTGGGAGATGATAAATTCCCGGGTACTGATCAGATTCTGGCCAAATTGATCAAAACAGGAGGCAAAATGTTGTGTTCGAGATACTCAAACTTATTTGCTCTATATGGAATAAGGAGGAAATGCACAGCAGTGGAAGGAATCAGTTATTGTACCAATTCATAAGAGGGGTGATAACACCCAATTTATGACAATTTATTACCCATTAGAGTTAAAACCAAGACTTCCGGGAACCGAAGGTCCTCGCACTTCTGTGTCTTAAACACTTTGGTAGATGCCATGAAATGGAAGTATCCATCCCATACTACACTCCAAACACCACACAAAGTTACAATTTTGTAAAGAAAACTAAAACAAATTCAGATTAATAAAATAATAAGAAATTAAATATTAATAGTATGATTAAATTACCTCAGCAGAAGATGTAATTTGGACCGTTACAGCAGTATGGCGTTAATTTTAAATAATAAACAATTGAAACATGCAGAAATAATCTAACTGAAAACAAATGTAAATTATATATATATAAAGACTGATTGTTATAAAACTTCTTATATAGGTTCATTCTCACGAGTAATAGGATTTTTATTTGAAGGTTCTAGCGTAAAAAGTGCAATAAATGCACTGCGTTTTTAATATTCTGCGCTTTGAATCTGTTTAAATGCCAACTAAAACAAAACTGATGTTTCCTGTCAATTTCTAATCCCTCCAGATTTTGACTTCCCTAATGGAATGCTCTAAAGCAAAGTTGAAAAGCATTGGTGATAAAAGCATGTCCTTGGTTCAGACCATTTTTAATAAGAAATGGATCAGATTGTTTATGCTTTACGAGATCATTGAAATTCGTATTTAGTCAGTCTCTGTGGAAATGGCTTTTATTTCATTAAAGTGAGGCTCTTACTAAATAGGCTTAATGAAAAGTGTTATCAATAAACTGTTTGGTTTATAAAACTTGCTGTATACAGAGTGAATGCCTATGCAGTCCTGCACAGGCTATCGAAGTATCTTGTGCTGATCTTTAACAAACTTGGCATGGAAATGTAACAATACCAGAATGTCTGTGCATTGACTGACAAAGAGATACTTGCTGGTTTGATTGTATGCAGCCTTTATAAAACATTGTAATGGAGTACAGTCATGTTCAGAGATGAAATTATTATAAGGTACAGGTTGTAGGATTTGAGGTTTTCGTGGCTGTGAGTCTGAAGATGGCTGTCTTCTGGGTTGTTGCGCCGCATAGTGTGGTAGAAGTTTACCGACATTTCAGAGGTCCTTGCTACCTCCATCATCAGGGCAATGAGTCAGTAACATTAAGACAGTTTGTTAAAGTGGCAGTGATACATTTAAATTAACCAGTTAACATAACTCAGGTCTTAGAACTTGAATGTTTTGCATTGCTTACATTACTGTGGGCCATTTCACATCCTTACACCATTTTCTTAAGATTATTTTCCCACATTCTTCTTGGTCTTCCAACTTGTTGTTTCCTCAGGGGTTTCTTGCAAAATACTGTGTGGTGCTGTATTTCTTGTTTCTTTTCACAAAGTAACTAAGAATTCCTCAATCTTATGTTTAATCAAACTCCGTCCTCTCTGTATGATGGAGTTAGTTGTATGACTGAAATGAGATTTCCCAGGGCTGTTCTACCTACAGACTGATGAATGGCACGGTCCTCTCTTCTGAAAGAAATATCCTGTTTTCCCTCCATAATTATACCATACACCCATCTGTTAGTAAAGAATTTGGAAGTAATTTTTCTAAGTACACATTGGAGCCTCATGTTACTGATGGTATATTACAAAGGGATTTGAAGGGCAGTATTGTATATTTTCATCATATGATTGGCAACTGCTGGTGCCTGGCCATGCTGTAGTTCAAGGTCAGATTGTGACATACTGTTGTCGTGGTTCAGTTGTGCCGTGTTTGTACTGAGTGAGCATGACATAAAGATGACTGCTTCTCTAGAGGTTTACACCAAAGACAAGCAGTATGCAGTTATGTATTTTTTATTGTCTGAAGTAACAGAGGGGGAAGATATCCATCAGTGATTGGGTGCCTGGTATGGACAGAACTGTTTGCCAGAATGAAATGTGTAGGAGTGGATTGAATGTTTAGAAGCAGCTGAACCAGTGTTGTTGATGCAGAAACTGTAGAATAACTATTGTGGAAATTGCAGCCAGACTGGGCATAATGTTGCCCGTCCTTGGTGCAAACCTCTAGTGGAGCAACCATTTTATGTCACACTTACTTGGTACAAATGGACTTCAACTGAATCACACTTACAGCATGTCACTGTCTGACCTTGAGCCACAGTATGACTAGACTTCAGCAGTTTTGCTAATAATACAATTAAAATGTTCCAGTATTGCATTTATGTTTTGATTTCCAATCGTACACATAAATGCCGGTAAATATTAGTGTAATGTGATATAAATTGTGGATTGTGTTGAGGTTCATATCTTTTGATGTTTGCTAAGCATTCTGTTAGTAAGTAAATTGTAATATAATATGACTTTTTAAACAGAAGGCCTGTACAAAGCCCTGATCTTGGATTTTTGCTTACCATCTGCAACATATGCCACGATGGCTCTCCGAGAGATCCTCAAAGTGGATACTTCATCTATACACCAAGCATCTCTCAACAATTACCTTGCAAAGAAAACAACTGATGGCAAGGAAACATCAGAAAGTAATGTAACGATGGAAGACGGTGAAACTGACGCCACAGCACAGAATGAAAATGTAGAGACTGAGGGGAACTCCACCGTAGAAGTAGATAGTAAAACTGACACAAGGCAAGAAGACAGTGTGACTGGAGCAACAAAACGGAAGGTGGATGATGTTACTGAAGGAGCTGATGGACATGAAGTAGGTGATGGTGCTCTTGCAGAGGTCAAGAAAATGAAATTGGAAGGTGAAACCTAAAACTGAAATTCAAAATGGTCATAAAGAAGATTAATCTTAGGTAAGAATTGTATGTGTATAACAGATCTAAGGTAAGTTACTTTACACATTGAATGAATTTATTTTGAATGTGTTCTTAGTGATACTGCTTTTCATACATGAAGAAAAGTGGCTTACAAGTTCTTATGTAGTAGGCCATACTGAATTATATAATACATGAAACATAACAATACGTGCAAACGTTTCATCTTCTCTTACCAAACACTGCGCTTCTTCCAGTCTAGGTAAATGTACACTGAGTGTTTCCTGTCCATGTGTTCCAAGTCACATTTACAGCACATAAATTTTTTGATATATTTTACGCAACACGAATATGTCCAAAACAGTATAGGATTTTGCTTTAGTTACTGTATAAGGAACAACATCCTTTAGTGCAGTTATAACCTCTCTTTTGTATTTGTTTTGACTGATTTTGAAATGTTGAATAATAGTGATACATTTGTTGTCTCTAAGAGTGTTTAGATTCATTACCAGAGTGACAAAACAGAATAAACTATTTTATAACACACAATGTATATTTTATCTTCATTACGGGAACTTCCATAATTAGGCTAGTAAAAGACTTCTGCTTTGTGCTGGTTCATTCAGTTGCTTTTTCAGTGACTTCCCATCATTGAAAGCGATGTTTCCTCCATGAAGTATTGCCATATTAGCTGCTTGCATCAGTAACAAAGCTTGTAAATCAGCTAATGATATGGATGTTAAACATGGCATGTTAATGTTGAAAGGTGTTGGAAGTACTGAAAGTGGAATGTTGTACTGATTAATGAAGGAATTATTTCCAGACCATAGTTCTTCCAAAATGTTTGTGTATCCAAGCCTACTTATATCATGCAATTGATCAGAATGTGTTAATGATTTAGACAGATCATCAGGTGCACAATTATTGGAATTCATATGAAACAATCTTTTGTTATCTGTAAAAGTTGCAGAAGGAATTTTCATTGGACTCTCAGTACTGTCTAATGAATGGAAATTCTTTATTAAAGAACAGGACGGGAACTGTTGAATTGTTTCTGGTGTCGGGAGAGAGCACGTGTTAGGGGCCGTCACTAGAATCGATTGTGTTCCTTTGTCATTCTTTTCATGCCAGGTATTGTGAATTTTACAGTTGGTATCACTTGTCCCTCTACGGGGGTTCAGATTGAGCTTGTCTTCGTGTCCTGGTGCAGCACTATCATATGCTGTGTTAGCGATACCTGTTTTTTCTGATGGCATTTCTTTGTTGCTATTTATTTTTCCATCACTGTGATGATGTGTTTTGGTATGTGCACGAAGATTACAAGCCAGAGCAAACTTCTTTCCACAAAATTTACAGGGATATGGCCGGTCTCCTACAGAAAGAAAACAGCAAATGAAATGCATACAGGTAAATGGAACATATTTTATGGTTGAATTTATTTAATTGTGTCTTTTAATAATTAGAATCCTGTGTGTCTGAGATTTGTCATATTTTGAATGTCTTGTCTCATGAGAAATACTCTGTTATATAATGCCACCAGCTGTGACATTAACATCAGATTTGCATTCTGAAAATGAAATGCATAATGTTTCCCAACATACCTGTATGTAAGAAAAGGTGGTTACGTAGGTTGGTCTGTTTGCTGAACCCTCTGCTACAGATGTTACAACGGAAAGGCCACGACCCACTGTGGATGTACATATGTGCTTTAAGGTCTCCAGGAGT
>NW_019060191.1:462156-473403 GCF_000696155.1 Zootermopsis nevadensis
GGTTTTTCCTGTAAAAGAGAAGAATAAATAAAGTTAATATTACAAAGATGAGGAAGATATTGGTAACTGCATTCTAGGATACTGCAGGAACAGCAGCCTTTGGCCCTCTGGTGTGCAGTTCACATGACCATTTAGCCTACAGAATTACTAGGGTGAAAATACAGCTTATGTGGAAAGGAACTTGATGTTACAAATTGGATTTAGTGTTACAGCTTAAAGGAGGGAAAAGAAACAGATCACTTGAAAAGTAAACAAAATATTTATGTGGACATTATGAACTGGTTGTGTGGACTGAACCCCACTCGTACCCTAAACCTCATTGGCAACTGTGCAACAAGTGGCGTGCCATGAAAATTGCTGGGCATGCAGAATTCTGTTCCGAAGGAACTAATTACTAAATCATTAATGAAATATTAGTTTTGTGTAGATATTTGTGGCTGAGAATGAAACATTTGTTGATGTGTATGGAACTACATAAATAGACGGAAGTCGTAATTTTCTTGCCAGCAATCACGTGGCTCGACCACAAACTGAAAGTAAGGAATGGTGCTGCCCCACAGTTTGTTTTTCATTATCCCAGGTGTTCCTGCATGTGCAAGAGAATGTTCTGGTTTGGTGTGTCTCAGTTTCAGAATTCTGCAAACATGTTCTAAAGATAGAAGGCTGAAAATGATTGGTGAGCATAGCAGAAAATTTTTGTGGTTGATGGAAGGAAAAATAGGATGTGAAACTTGAAGTGTTACGGATCTTTGTATGTTAAGTAGCATTGTGACCCTACACATAAAAGTATTTTGTTATAAAGTGAGGAAGAGCAAAAACGGCTTATATCACGTGCTGTGAGGAGAACCATATCTCTCCTGGCTCTCACACAACCATCTGCTGTCCACCATCCCCCCCCCATCCACGTGTGCTCTCTGTAATGTGCATCCAAGTGTCATGCACATGTTCTTAGACTTCTCAAAGCCTACAGATTGATGCCAGATATTTAACCTGCCAAGCCAATCAGCGATATGCTGGGTGACAATCTTGAAATGTTAAAATGAGCTTTAGACTTCATATGGTTGTTTCAACCGTGCTTTTATGTAGACACCATTATTCCGTCTTTATCTGTCAGTTATTATGAACACTAACAAAAGTTTCACATGGAATTTTGTCACTGTCAATGAAAATGGAATTGAAATAAAATTCTGCATCTTGCTGAAGCTAGTAAATCTTATGTTCAAATGGGTCTTTCACCACCAGACTTTTTGTGGATTTCAGCTTCAAAAGTTCTTACAAAAGTAGATCCAAGAACCGTAATGTCACACATGTTGCTTACAATAGTTATAATCAGAGTGATCAATGTTAATTATAAAAAAAACTTCCTTCCCATTCGTCTCCAAAGTGACATTTTCCAGAAAGATGCTTTACGTACAAAACATTTTGGAAGTAAACAAATCTGGCAAGTTCAAAAATCAGGCTATAAGCTGCAAGATAATGCAAAAAGCCACATGTGACATATAGAATGAAGGTGCCATTTAAGAGCTTCTAATTAGTACATAAATGAGGTTCATGTCGTCATTCGGACTATGGTTATAGACAGTCTAATGATTCAGAATTAGTTAAACTTAAAACTGCAAAAAGTTGTTTCTCTGAAATTGACGTACCAAAACAACATTTTATATTTATTACGAGATTCAACAAATTCACTAAATTTATTGCATTCAAAGTTAGTCAGAGATGAGTTGACATGGAATGACATACACAAACTCTTTGGTATGTTGGTCTGTTACCTTCGTGTGTGTCATACGATGGTAATAGAGGTTGGAGCTGGCTGTGAAGCGTTTGCCACACACTAGGCATTGGTGTGGTTTGTCCCCACTGTGAATGCGTCGATGTGTGTTGAGTGAGCTAGATGTTGAGAAACCCTTGTTGCACACTTCACAGATATGAGGCTTCTCACCTGCACAGCAATAGTTGTGATTATAATCTTTACTAACATATGGGAAACACCTCACCATGTGCAGAATCAAGAAGTTTATTGGGGGGGGGGGGGGGGGGAAGCAGAGGATAAAGGTGTTTGTAGTTTGACCTGGACTTTACTTTTCTTATGAAATTCTACAGTTGACTGAGTGCTACATGGTTATGTAGAAGTTAACTTAGTTCACTTATTTCCACCAGTGCTACATGCTGGTATGACAACACAAGCTTCCTTATTGTTCGAATATTCAACTTTGATTGATCAGACTAGCAGAATAACACAATGTGGCATCTGTGGGAGAGTTGTAGACTCTTCCAGTGGCACAGTAATTCTTCTCTGCCACATTGGAAAGGTATATTTATTGTTTGAAAAAAAAGCTTATCAATTACCTGTGGTAAACATAAATAGTAACAACGATGGTTTGAAGGCAAAGTTGTCCCTGGTGCTTTTTAAGCACCACACAATGAAGATGTACAGGGTAGTTGAGGAAGTTCCAGTCTTTCATGACCTTGGCATTAGGAGGTAAACTGTCACCTTTACACCCTGATTCTTTTACCCCAAGTTGCAAGAATAACATTGTACTCATTGATGGTATGGCCTTGAACGTTGTAGTGATGGTGACTGTGTGCTCCTATTGCTTATGGGGGTAAAGTAAAGGAACGATGTTTCATGTTATTAAAAACATTGTTCCCTTCCCTCTGATTTTGTTGGTTCAGAAGTACTGAAATATTTTCTGAATTTTTGGACACTCACAGTGCACTGAATTTACTGCCATTTGTTATTGTTGTTATGGATTGAAGATTGCTGTCTTTTGGGTTATTACGCCGTGTAGTCTGGTAGATTTCCACCAATGTTTCAGAGGTCATACTGCCTCCGTTATCAGTGCGATGGAGACAGTGTGACCTCTGAAACATTGGTGGAAATGTACCAGACTACACAGCGCAATAACCCAAAAGACAGCAATCTTCAGACCTCAAATCCTACATCGTTATGGATTACTGTTGAGTACTACCGTTGGTGTAGCTCAGTCAGTATAGTGACTGGCTATGGACTGGATGACCAGGGTTTGAAGTCCTGGGGCCCACCCAGCCTCCTATCCAATGGGTACTGGTGTCCTTTCCTGGGGGTAAAGTGCAGCCGGGGCGTGAAGCTGACCACTCACCCCAATCTAGTGCTGAGGTCAAGAATGAGTAGGAGATATCCTCCTCACCCAAGCGCCTACATGGCATATAGTGGGACAGCTTTACTTTTACTGTTGATTACTAGTAGTGACAGTAATGTGAATTTTTAACATTATTTCATGCACCAGTGCACTCCATATGAGTTAATCAGTCTGCACATTTGTCACTTCATTGGCCTTGGTTTGTGTGTTTTGTTCTGTATGCAGTGTTGGTAATTTGAGATCATTCGCTCCATTTCAACACTGGATACCATGTTGAGTAGGATTTCTGATGAACTTAAGGCCCTTTTGCACTTTGCTTGTAGAGGTATGTAATAAATAATGCATTCTGCTGCTTAACTAGTACTGTGCACAGTATTCTTTCATGCCAATGCAGGTTGGTATGGCACCTAGATGGCTGTTATTTATTAAGCCTAAATGAAATTGATTATTTGCACACTACATCAATACCCCATTTCCTCAAATTTGATTGGTTTTGGGATGTGTGATCAAGTACTGTGTGTTGGTGCTTTCCAACTTTCAAAGTAAATGTAGCCTCTTCTTGTGATTGTACTTTCTTGCACATGTTCCATTCACAGTGAGTAGTAGTTGACACTTATTGTTTTTTTTCACTGGCACAAAATCAGTGTGGAAGACATGATATAGTCTGAGAAGAAAGTCAGTGCTACTTTCTTGTGTGCTTCCATTGTTGCAGTCCTGTCTTTTTTCCAGGGTATTGCAGGTTGCTATCCTTTCAACAGGGCTGGCTTCAGGCAAAATGACACCCTGTACAAACAGAACTCACAGCTCCACCCCCACATGTGTGCGCTCGCACACGCCAGTTTTGGAACATAACCAATGCATATGTAAAGTGATCATGCATCAAACCCACTGCATTATAACTTTTGCTGTACGGTGCCTTGTGAAGCTTCAGGGGCCTTTTAACTTCTTTCTTATGCTCTGGCTCTTAGGCGAGGTCTTATAATAAGACATACAATTATGAGTGTGACAGGAAAAGAATTAGGAATTTTGCATTCATGATATGAACCATCCCAGATTTTACTTGGAGCAACTGAGGAAAACCATTAAGGAAAATCACAAACACTCACCACAAAAGCAACTGGTTTCCTTCTGCATGTAAAGTCATTGCAGTTTCAAGTTCCTAACCTCAATCAGTAATTGCAAGAAGTGTTTGAAAAACTTTATCAAAAATAATAACAATTCAAATAAATGTGTATATTTATACTCTACATGCAATCTAGTAATGTCCAATTTAATTTAATTATTCAAGACTTTATATTCATTCTACAAACGGGCATCCATACAGGATCAGAATTTCAGTTTATATGCCTGCTGTGACCCTCGTGTAAATAATAGTAGTCCATGTTTCTTTTTTTGACGTAAATACGTCTATATTTTAGGGTCAGTGTCATTCGGCAAAAAAGTGTTACAAAAAAGGGAAACGAAAAAGTGTAACTTCTTTGTTATGTTACCTAGAAAACGTCATCTGTTTTCTTAGCATTGTTGTTACCTAGGAAACGTTATATTAATTTACATTACATTAAAATACATTACTTTACATTACATTCATCTACCACAGATCCATCTTAAGCGTAACTAATTCAAGTTAAGTATTCAAGCATTTTTGTTACCTAGGAAACTTCATCTGTTTACTCGGCATTGTTGTTACCTATAAAACATTACCTTACCTTACATTACATTCAGCTACCACAGAGCCATCTTAAGAGTAACTAATTCAAGTTGAATAAGCAAAGTCTTAATCAAACTTATCTCAATTGTAAAGCATGTATAAAGGAAATATTTAGAATAAAGCCAATATATAAACTTCCTTTCCGTATAGACGTATTTACGTCAAATTCTCCGGAACCGTGGTTCCACTGTCAATTTTTTAACTAAATGTCCAAACTACTCACAGCTTACCATTATGGTAACATTTATGTCAAAGTTTCAGCTTGATACCAACTAAAATGTTTTTCTATAGTCTCTTCCAGCAAATGATAAGGCTGCAATAGGACTTCCTGATATTTTTGGTATTGTCATTAGCAGTCATGTTTGCTGTCCAGTAGCCAGAGCTAGAAAGTTGGTGAAGCTCCACAGTGAGCTTGAAATGGTGGCATAAAACAATATGTAGACATATACATAAAATTAATGATCTTAATTGTTGAATTTCAATGAAACAACCAAGACTGAAATTTTACAAATTCATGACAAATGTTGAAGAGTAGAGACTGCAAAGACCAGAAACAAAAACTCTGTCAGTGACAAAAAGCTACCTCTAATCTGAGAGACTTTTGACTAGGTCTGAGGATAGATACTGTGCTGCCTGAAATGGGCTATCACACAGCCCATGAAGACATGACAAATGACTGTAGCACTGGTTAATAAGGGAAAGCAAAGAATTTGAAGAGAAACCAGTGCCAGTGCATCCACCATGAATCTGTATTGAAGTCAACTGGGATTGAACCTCTGTGCAAATTGTACTGTGTGTTATTATGTGTATATAACATTTTGATGTTCACTTCTCAAAATATGTTTGTGCTCATATAAAGATCTTAATTCATAATTACTGTGGATCTTGTCATGTTTTTGCAGTTCCTTGAGTGCTTGTGTTTTAATGTTGATTTCATTGTGTTTTATTAATGTGCGTAGTATTATTTGATTACAGAATTTGAATTATACTGTCTGTAGTAAAAGTTGACTTATGCCACCCAATATGCTGTCTGAAAAATCATCTGCTTCCAGAATAGGAATATTAAAAAAAAAGAAATCCCTGTGTACCATAGCTTCTTTCATAACCAATTTTGGTGAAAATTTAAGTGGGTACACAGATTAATGTAAAAAATTCTGAAATAAAATGTTATAAAAATCTATTCAGTGGCAGCCATGTTTTTCCATGCAGACAATTGGTGAAGATGTAGGTTCTTTTTGCAACTTTATATTGTGAACACCTATGAAACATACTGACATGGTAATTTCAGTTCACCTGCACTAAGCAAAATAGCTTGTAAATACAGTATGACATACAGGAGATGTTTTATTACTCATGAGACTTACACAGACCTAATACATGCATTTTTATAATTAGAATAACATAATATTGATGTAATGTATGTAATTAATATATGTATAACTGATAGATGTAAGCTAATCTCACTAAGCTAAAGTATTCAAGTGAATAGGTATGGTGTTTCACCTGTGCTACATAATTTTGTTTGACTACCCAAAGAGTAGGCATCCAGCATCTATTTTTTCATCTTTATGGATGATGAATTCTATAAAGTTTTATAACATTAATGGACCTTGATTTATTTAGATGTACACCCAACTATGTCTGTTCATAGTCTGATTGGAAGCTATTGTATATCTTAAACATAAATTTTGTAACAAAATCTTGTTATTAATGCACTGTGAAGTGTAATCACATGAAAAAAACTGAAACCCTCCTAATAAATGGTAACCTTTGTGGTTTTCACTATCATACGGTCTAGAGAGTTTGTAATACTTCAGCTCAACTCCGCATGCATGCAAAAACGGACCAAACATTCATGTTAAACATGTGATTATTAAAGTATGCCATATGTCAGGAAAGAACATCCAGAGAAAATGAAATTAATATTCACATTTTGCATCACTTAGTTAAAAGAATAAAGTATTGCTTAATTTTACATTTTCTTTAGTGATTAGCCCCATCAGTTCAGAGCAAATGTCCAACACTTCAGAGACCCGCTCTTTTTCCCTCGCCAGAGAATTATATTCTGAGTGGCCACGGTTTGTTGTTTATATACATAATTGATGCCACTTCCCAAGCAGCTATTGACCAATGGTGACTGTTGGATGAAACCATTTGCTTGGAGTTGCAGAACCTGGCTTTGGTGAGGTCATCAATCTAGCCAGGAGTACAGGACAGACTAGTAAGGGAGACAATGGAAATTCAACTGCACCCCAGTAATTTTAACAGGGACAATGGATTCATGCTGAGTCAAGCATTGTACCCTCTCATTTTTTAAATGGTAAATAAGGTTAAGCAACACACAGACAAGATAGAAGACGGAGAGGTAACCACAATTTCAGAAGATACATTGCAACTTTAGACAGATGATTGGCTATATTAGACAAAACTGACTGGGTCATTCAGAACCAGCTTTCCAGGTCCAATGACTGAGTGAATGGTTTTGAGATTTGTTTGTCTCCTGGTCCCTATTGGTTGATGGTCACATGGGAAGGGATGTCAATTATAAAAACAACAAACAGTAGTCAACCATGACATCATTTCTTGAAAAGGGAGACATAGGTTCTCTGAAATGTTGGAATTTTGCTTCTAATTAATGTGGCTGGTCGCCTTAGATTTTATAATTTAGTCACCACAAAAGCTTTGCTTAATAACTGTTTGTAACATACTGAAGTTGGTTTGGTGTCTTGGGAAACCTCCCTGCATGCCCATTCCAAAGGTTGGTTCTGCCTTATAATAAAGCCATTTTCCTTTCCTCAGTAAAGTTGAAAAAGTTCTTCAGAGAAATATGAGCAGCATCTGCTGCGCTACCTATCAGACACTTCTTGAACCAGGGTTCCCATGAATGATTATTACCACAGATTCAGTGTGTGGTCACATGTTTCTTGGTTAAGATCAATGCAGTGTTATCAAGAACAGGAATGGCAAAGCATTCAGACAAATGGCTGGCTCAGTCTGCTGCACACCTACCCCGTATTTGTCAGTTCCATGCAATACGAAGTGGTCACGACTTATCATTTCCTTACAGGCACAGCAGAACAAAAAAATTTAAATATATTCTGGATTTTATTGTATATTGCAGGGTCAACTCCTTCACTCTTAGTAAAAATATGAATGTTTAACACTCCGTTATGATCGGCCTAAACTATGCCAGTATACTGACTGACAGTCAAGACAGATCAGTATTATAACGCTGTACCCTTGCAGAACTTTCCCATCCATGAAGTTGTGGCTTGATATCGTATCTTATTCTCTTCAGTTCGTAAGAAATGTATCTTATTTTATTTTGATCCATCCATGAAGTTGTGGCTTGATATTGTATCTTATTCTCTTCAGTTTGTAAGAAATGTATCTTATTTTATTTTGAATCAGAGTCCTTCAATACTGGTAAATGCAAATAAGTAGCTTATGCATGTTAAGTAGAGATTAAATATTTCATTAACTGTATACAAAGCTTACACAGGAAGTTAATGTGTACATATATTGGAAACTTATCTTTTATTCATTTAATACAAAATAATCTCCGCTTACTTTCGTATGTAATTTTAAGATTATGTGAAATTATTTATTACCTGTGTGGGTTCTCATGTGTCTCTTCAGTAAAGACGGCCGGTCAAACACTTTGCCACAAACTTCACATGGCAGTAAGGACTTTTGAGAGAGGCGTACCCTGTTACTTGTTCCACCAGCACTGGCTACAAATAGTTGTGGCTTGGCAGGTTCCATCAATGACTTGGATAAATCCAATGGACCATCTAGAATAATAAGTGTTAAACTCTAAATGTGATAGTGAAGGTAAACAGTTCTGCAGAATGCAAAGTTCAGTTTTCATGAAGTCCTTGGTACATTAAAACAATCAGTAATTCAACAGAAAGATTTCTTTACAAGTCTGAGTCTGGTTTACCATGTAGCGTAATTACCACTAAGTGTACCAGAAGGGGAAGCCTAATGTGTACTCAGTTATTTGAAACATTTTGTGCAGGAAAGTCCAAGGAAGTCAATCAGATGAAGATCATGGAAGCTTCAAATATCCCACAGCATGATACACAAAGTTATGCATTAAAGACTTAATTTGTACACACAAAGTTACAGATAGTTCAGGCTCTGCAATCCACTGAGCATGATGCGTACAAGAATGTTGTTGACATGTTCAGTGATATGTACCATTAGGAATTTCAAGAAAACAAAAGAGGGACTAGAATTGAATGGCACACATCAGCTTCTGATCTGTGCTAATGATATTTTGTTGAGCAAAACCATAAATATCAAATCAAATTACAAGATCCATTAGACACTGGGTCCTCAGTGGCCGCGCGGTCTGAAGCGTGGGCCTTGTGCCGCTTGGTCGCTGGGACTGTGGGTTTGAATCCCACTCAAGCCATTGATGTTTGTCAGCGTTTTTCAGTGTTGTGCTGACCTGTGTAAAGGTAGGGCCTTGCGACGGGCCGATCCCTCGTCCAAGGAGTCCTACTGAATGTTTATAGATCAAGCCAATGAAAAGTTGGGACCAGCAGTGTTCAGGCACTTGAAGAACATCTGGCAAGAATTGGAGCATCTTTTCAACATTGTGCATATCACTGATCGTGCACATGCCATTCATTTGTGTTAAACGACAGAAAGACTTCACATTGTTTTTTCTGATAAAAAAACTATCGTCATGCGAGTATGTAACACACACGTGTACAATCCATTATGGGTTGGATTAGCTGCTTATAATGCATCATACCATTTCTAATTGAAATGCTGTTTCTGTTATTGACAGTGAAGTACAGTCAGTCTCTGATATACCTTTCTTTCAATATGGTCGATGTTAGGTTAAGAGCCACTCCAATATCTCGTCCTACTATCATCCTCTTTACTGGCATTCCGAGAAATTGTACTGCCCTGGGTATCTCGATGCCTCTCGCAGTCTTAGCAGATAGCACCCATGAGCTTTTTGAGACATTCGTAGTCATCTCAGAGCCAATACAAAAGTCTGACGAGTTATATCTCCAGGCAGCTGACGAGTAGTGACGATTAGTGGAACACGGCTACCAGAGCCGTTTCACCTGCATGCAGTGCCACTTTGACGTGGCTGGATAGTGCAGGACGAATTGGGTAAGTCCACCGTGAATGGCCCCATACCACGTGCTACGACGAACAGGTGTGGCTGATCCGAAGGACGTTTGTATTGTGTCGGAGTGAAGCTATAAAGATATAGTTTTCATAAGGTAAGACGGGAAGTTTTGGATGTTAGGCTTGTAAAGGAGGCATCTGAGCCAAGGTGTCGTTTTCCGATAGCGGAAATTTTTATTGCTGTAATATGCCAACCAAAGTACTGATCTAACGTAACCTAACCTAATTAAAATGAAAATTCCATACTAATATCCAAACCAAAGTACTAATCGGAAACTGAAATGCCCTGCAATAACCAAACTAACCTAATGAAAACGTAAAACACTAATAAAACCCAAACTTAATAACCAAGCTAACCTAATGAAAACGTAAAACACTAACCTAACATAATGAAATTAAATGCGTAGAATGTATATTTCTTAATTATCTTTCGACATCAGTTAAGGAATATGAAACATAACAGTCTTTAAAAATGTATATAAGTGCAGTTGTTAAGTTTTGCAAGGAAACAGTTTTGGTCGATGTAATGTCGGTAAAGTGGAACACATTTAACGCCTCGTCTTAATTACGTCTCGTAGGTGAAATAAATGTACAACCATCCCCCCCCACCCTAAAACAATAAAAAAAAGCTGACGAAAGGCGAGCGCAAGACGTCGTCTTTTGTTAGGATAAATTATTTCTGCAATCGAAACATATTGCTAGAATTGGTAAACGGTACCTGGTAAACTGTAACTGGGAATGGACTTTTTTGGTGAACGTCATGAAGGTAGTGTCCTGATACGACATCGGGGTCACCTTGATACGCAATTTGCAGGGTTGGCACACGTGCTTGGGCCCCTCCTTGAATGAAGATGTCTGCTCTACAAGCCACCAGGACACACGGCTACTCGCAGTCGTGTACACAAATTGCGATCGCTGTAATCGAAGTCTCTTCGCATTGCGACTAATGCACCTACGTACGTTGTTAACGGAGAAATTCCCGATGAATGAGAATTCCATTTTTCGCCTATCACATCAGAGCGCTGACTGAGAATTTCGACTGATACAGCGACCAAATCAACACAAGGATTAGTGTCCGCGACTATTCGGCTATCCAGATTCCTTTACCACTACAAGCTTTTAATTATTGCCACGATACAAACGTAGGATAAAAATAATGCGAAAGTAATACGAAAATTCAGACACTTACAAACAACAGCTGTGCGTAGAATGAATTTAAAGATTACGCAAAACTGTGGAAATTACTTCGCTGGTATCTTCTCG
>NW_019060191.1:475458-510526 GCF_000696155.1 Zootermopsis nevadensis
GATTCAGATGGCATTGTGTCTTTGAAGCTGACTACTATCAGGGTGTGAGGTAGAATAGATTTTGTAGCCTCGAACACGGGCTGTCCGTCCAGCAGCATGGCAGTCATGTTTGGTTCCATGTCCGTGTTCATGGTTTCGCCGCCGTTCGACTGTGGATCGCTGCACCTCGCGGTTCCCACCAGAAAGCGAACCCAATTGCACTGCCTTACCCTTCGATTATTGTCGAGTTGTTGAACCATGTCGAAAGAACCAAATTTGCATCGCACCTGTGAAACAAACCAACTACTTTAAAGCTGCATGTACAGGTTAAAGCCACCAATTGGAGCATGAAACTACATAATACAGCAGATGTCAAGTTGTTTCAATTTACAAGCCAGTAATGACAAAACAGGATCTAATTTGCAGAGGTGTTATGGACGCTGTGTCTTATAATGCTACTTTGAACATTTGTATAGTTTCTAAAGTTATTTGAATCTTTTTAAGTGAAAATGATTGGTTGCAGACACGTCGAAACATATATTTTATTTTTTATTTTATTTTTATCTTATATGCGTCATGTTTGTGTTTGATTAAATATATTTATTTTGTACAGTCTATACACAAACGTTTGAAGTTTATTGGTGTTGTAAAAATTATATTGTAAAATCGTATTTACGATTAAGAGCGCTAATATAATATTTTACACAACAAAATGTTTTAATATTATATAATTTTTACAACATCAATAAACTTCAAACGTTTGTGTATAGACTGTACAAAATAAATATATATATTTTATTATTTGATTTTTTTTTAAAGTTTCAATTATTCCAGACGAATTATAGTTTAATGTAGACTTTTATGCAAGAGTGTTATTCCAGAAAAATATATTTTCCTGAATGTGTGGACATAGGGTGTACATGTTGTGACTTTCTATACTAGGCCTGCATTCTTCTGGCGTTAAGAACAAGGGACTTAGGGCCTTTTACTTTCAACTGCGTCACGCGTAGGACTACAAAGTCGAACCTTCTGCTTGTCACATCAGTCTGGGCTGTGGTGTACTCACGTTCATCCTACCAGATGATAATTCCTTGTGCTAACTCAGCGATTACAGGAGCTAATTATAGTCACCACAAGAAAATTATACACAAAGAACAAAAATACAAGACAACGCATTCATAAAGTAAAGACAGTAAAAGATTCTAGTACGCGATAATGATGATGAAGGCAAGAAATAATGAAGCCTTTTTAAATGTTCCTTATGAATATTACATTAAAGTAATGTCGCATCTGATGTAATGTATTCAATTTTAAGTTGTCCAAAACATAGTTGCAATTGTATGCAAAAAGATTTTTAGGGCAGCAAGCACCTCGTGTGTCTCCAGACGTTTCGTCAATGGGCAATGCAGTTCTGAAATATCAGTGGCGTTATCGCCTGCATAAGGATGCTTAATCGCTCTTTGTTACGATAAACAACAAACTTTGTAATCTTCCATCTAAGTCACTGCTTCCAAAACTTTTTCTTTCATTACCCAAAACCGCTTATCAGAAGGTCCTTTTTACCCGATGTAGGTAAAACACTGACTGCACATAAAACATATATGACAAGTGACGAGAGATCGGTAAAAATTAGGAAGCAATCAATAAGTTTGATGCAATGTCTTTATTTTAAACGTCTCTAAACATGAAGATATCCGTCTTCTGGGTTATTGCGCTGTGTAGTCTGGTCGATGTTAACCAACGTTTCAGAGGTCATACTGCCTCCGTCATCAGGGCGATGAATATGCCAATAGGGTGTGAGGAGTTGGATTTATAGGCCGGGAAGTGAAAGGTGTAGCCTGCCCCGAGCCAATGGGAGCAGGTATGGGAGTGGACCAATGGTAGCACGTGGGCGAGAGTGGGAGAGGGAGAGAAAGTAGAGAGAGAAAGGTGAGTTTGGTTGTATGGATCACGGTCTCTAAACATTTTAGCGGCCACAAAATATTTGGTAATTATTCACCATGAATATTTCATCACCCAGGTCCCAGCTAATGAGTACAAAGCCAGTGCTCCATATTATTTACTAGTTCCGCGAAATTGGGAGCAATTGGAGACACCTCACATCGTATTCGGGGTTCCGCAGATAGTTTCTTTCTGTGGCAGGAGTGGAAAATCCTACTTCACACATGTAGGTCCTCGGAAACTGCATCACGGCCTCCCCAGCTACCACAGGATATTCATCGTGAATTGTTAAACAGAAAGACTCCAAATGGTTCTTATTTCTTCAAATAATATTTTGCACTGAATTCGTGACCTAAGCTCCATCATTTGCTCTGCAAAAACATTAACACCATCGAGGATTTCAGTCAAGTCACACAGAAATGGATTTGCAATCCACTGATATATAGAACTTTCTAGTTCAGGAAAGTATTACTTGAAACGCAAAGATAGTTTTGTTAAGCTGCGAAAATGATTGAATCTAATAACAAGCGCATGGCGTATTTATTAAATAGCAAATAAATACTTGTTAGACTGTTTTAGAGTATCGGTGCACAATGATTTATCGCTTTCTTCAGAATAATTCTTCTACACTTTTACGGTGAATTTTAATGTGTATTCCGAGGTGTGTCGTTACCCAAAGAAAAACCACTTTTACTCCTTTTTGAGTAATTTACCCAGGTTTGGGAAGCACTGATTTAAATTATTTAATTCTGACCTCTATTCATATTTTAGAGTTAAATGGACATTTCCTAAATTTAAATTTATCAAATATGTCTATAGTATTAATATTTTTAGTCTTATGTTGATTTCAAAAGGTCGTTCTCACCCAGTCTATTACTTCTGTACACTGACAGACGATTATAATATTTTTGCATGTGAGATATGGTTATTCTGTTTATTATTATTATTATTATTATTTAGTGTTCTGTCTGACGACAGGTCCATATGAACAGGATCCTTCCATCCTTTTCTCGGACTGGGACCTGTTCATATACGTTCTTGGCAGATGATCCAGAAGTGGTTTGCCATTGCCTTCTTCTGTGTGTGAATGGAGTAATTGTTGGGATGCCACGGAGAATACCGGGGAAGCCCCCGGAGGAAAACTCCGTGTTGCCTAGAATTGGAAGATTTTCTTTAAAACAGGAATCTAGATGTCCAAATATTCTAACTTTAAACGTTCCTATTTAAGCCTATTATATTAATACGTTACCGAAACTGTTGAATCAGCACGTGCTAGATAAAAAGAACAGGACACTTGCCTATAATTTTTCAGCACGACAGGATTTCTTGGCGTCATTGGGCTGAGTTACGATTTCAGACATTTGACTGCATGACTCCTTCAAAACTACATACCATTTCAGTAAACTCTGCCCTTCAAGCACGTTCAGAAACAAAATTATAAGATTCTTTGCTGTGCATATGGACTGACTTATAACTAGATGTGACTTGGAATTTCACTAGAAAGCGTCTTTATTTACTTTGCAGTCTATAGAATTTACGTTTGTTCATATTTTATCCCTTCCATCAAGATGGTTAAGAATTTATTAACTGTCATAGTCCACCCAATTAGGCTACTTCTTGGGCAAAACAAATGCTGTGTTAATTCAGAGTACAGGACCAATTATAGGCAGGCTGTGTCTAGACACTCAATTAATTAGCGCGGGAGTGCTCATAACATGTCTCGGAAAACAATGGAGTTGTGTTAGCTAAATCGGCGTTTATTATAACAAATCTCTAAAGAAGTTCGTTGGATTCAAGAAATGCTGCCATAGCTGAAGTGGCTAGACGCCGACCTTTCACCCGGGCTCAATCCCGGGTGACCATAAGCAGGATTCGTCGTGGACGATGTGGTACTGGAGAATTCTTTCTGGGAGTCCTACCAACGCCCCACGAGGGGCAACTTTGACAGAATATTACCACACATTTTATAATAAATTAGGGGCTTCGTCACTGACCTGACACTAGGCTGGTCTCTGACGGTTATGTCTCAGTTTAGTTTTTTGTTTTAAATACGACAAATACATTTCCCGTAATAGTATTTTTACTTTCCCGTTTATTTCAACGGATCGCTGTCTATTGTCACATTGCGTTGCAGGACGTACAAGTAGACTTACTAGCATTCTGAAAACACGAGACCTAGCGAGCTACTTCGAGTATAAAACAGTTCTTACGAATTCGCAGAATCTAATACGAGGTGCGATCGGGAGGTTTCCAGACTGCGCGTATAAAAACCTGTACACTTATCTCAGGTATTAAATTCATCCATCACCCTCGAAGTAGTTCCCCTGGGAGTGAACACAAGGATCCCAGCGCCGCTGCCAAGCCTGGAAGCATCCCTGGAAATCTTTCTTTGTCAGCCTGTCAAGCACCATCTGCGATTCTGCCTGAATCTCTTCTATCGTCTCAAATCTCCTTCCCTTTACCTGAATTTTCTTCTTTGGGAAGAGGAAGAAGTCACACGGAGCTTAGAAAGGAAGCTGGGGTCGGTTCTTGCAAGATCTTTCAGCTCCTGACAAACGAGAAGTCAAGGCGATTCTGCTTCTGGTCCTCAGACAGGAACCTTGGCACAAACTTGGCTGCGATGCGTCGCATGCAGAGGACGGTGTAACCAGCAAAAGAAAGGTTTCAGCTTCTTGTCAGAGAGGAAAAGATACAAACAACTTATAAATCCCAAAAAATACGCAATAAGATTCACCAGTCAGCCAAGGAACGTACAACTGTATTGTTTACCAAAAATTAATAAAGTGTTTATAACAACAATAACGTCCAAGGTCAGTGGTGACCGCTGGAGTGGTGTTAAACTGCAGAGTTACAAAACACATAAAGTTTTTGAATAAAACATTAAATGCCATGTTCTAAAGAAGCCTGGTAGGAGGATTTTGGTAATTAATTCTGATGCTGACATCAATAACAGAGGCTCATTACTGAAATGTGTACAGACGTCACAAACACCAAGATTCGAGGTTGATAGGGGACAGATCCGCCCTGTCGTCAGAGAAGAAATCTGGTTATGACATCGAGTTCTAAATCAAGACAGACTGACCGTCAGTCTTAAGGTCGCTGGGACTCGACTGCTTGAGTCCGGGGATTTAGGTTAGCTCCTTCCGATGGTCGCAACTGACAGGCTGTATCGTATCGCCTGATCACGGGAGCAGAGACATTTCAAAACGTCTGTGTTTTAAAAGTTTCTTCAGTAAAACACCTTTTTAAAAACTTACAGGGGAACCTAGACTGGAGTCCGCTAACATTGTGTTGCAGATGGCTGATGGAGACGAGCTGGAGAAGATGGCAACTTGCCGCTCCACTAGCAACACTTCTTCCTCGGTCTTCGTCATCCTTGGTCTGTCGGGCGGTTTCTATGGTTCCTGCAGTGAAACCGAACCGCCTTGCGCCAGGTCGTTATGGACCGAATCATCTTCTGGTGCCTGAACTGGACCGGGGCAAGTAACCGGCGTGTGGACACCGCGGATTTAGCGATGACTTCTTGGGTCAATCTATTACTTGTGACTAGCTGGAGACTGGCTGATGTTTCGGTGGCTGTATCAACGATAATTGACCTCCAAACTACACGTGAGTACTAATATTAATATTATGAGTACATTATTATTAAACAGGACTTGAGGTTACTTGGGGTAGCAATCCAGGCGACAGCCAATTTCGAACTCACCGCCGTGAAAACATCAAATTTTATTTTGGGTGAAATTTAATCTGTTCCAGAAATTACACATTGAATGAATATGAAGTTGGGTTTGTACTTTGCAACAGCAAGAAATTGGTACAACGGAGTAGACTGTTGGTCATTCTGCATTATTAAGGATATGAAAGGATATGAAAGGATTCTCTGTCCTTGACGGGGAGACCACAAATACAAGTTTGTTGTTCAAAAATCCGTTTATAAATTGACAATTATACGATTATATTCTAGCGACCGGAATATAACATGAGTGGATCGAGAATTGTTTCATACAAACTCTGTATTCATTACTCAGATTAATAATGTAGGATTTGAGGTTTTCACGACGGTAAGTCTGAAGATTTCTGTATTCTGGGTTGTATGGCGGAGGCAGTATGACCTCTAAAACGTTGGTTAACATCGACCAGACTACACGGCGCAACAACCCAGAAGACAGAAATCTTCGTACTCTGATGACGGAGGCCGTATGACCTCTGAAACGTTGGGAAACATCTACCAGACTACACAGCGCAACATCCCAGAATACAGAAATCTTCATACTCATCGCCCTGATGATGGAGGCAGTATGACCGCTGAAACGTTGGTAAACATCGACCAGACTACACGGCGCAACAACCCAGAAGACAGAAATCTTCGTACTCTGATGACGGAGGCCGTATGACCTCTGAAACGTTGGGAAACATCTACCAGACTACACAGCGCAACATCCCAGAATACAGAAATCTTCATACTCATCGCCCTGATGATGGAGGCAGTATGACCGCTGAAACGTTGGTAAACATCGACCAGACTACACGGCGCAACAACCCAGAAGACAGAAATCTTCGTACTCTGATGACGGAGGCCGTATGACCTCTGAAACGTTGGGAAACATCTACCAGACTACACAGCGCAACATCCCAGAATACAGAAATCTTCATACTCATCGCCCTGATGATGGAGGCAGTATGACCGCTGAAACGTTGGTAAACATCGACCAGACTACACGGCGCAACAACCCAGAAGACAGAAATCTTCGTACTCTGATGACGGAGGCCGTATGACCTCTGAAACGTTGGGAAACATCTACCAGACTACACAGCGCAACATCCCAGAATACAGAAATCTTCATACTCATCGCCCTGATGATGGAGGCAGTATGACCGCTGAAACGTTGGTAAACATCGACCAGACTACACGGCGCAACAACCCAGAAGACAGAAATCTTCGTACTCTGATGACGGAGGCCGTATGACCTCTGAAACGTTGGGAAACATCTACCAGACTACACAGCGCAACATCCCAGAATACAGAAATCTTCATACTCATCGCCCTGATGATGGAGGCAGTATGACCGCTGAAACGTTGGTAAACATCGACCAGACTACACGGCGCAACAACCCAGAAGACAGAAATCTTCGTACTCTGATGACGGAGGCCGTATGACCTCTGAAACGTTGGGAAACATCTACCAGACTACACAGCGCAACATCCCAGAATACAGAAATCTTCATACTCATCGCCCTGATGATGGAGGCAGTATGACCGCTGAAACGTTGGTAAACATCGACCAGACTACACGGCGCAACAACCCAGAAGACAGAAATCTTCGTACTCTGATGACGGAGGCCGTATGACCTCTGAAACGTTGGGAAACATCTACCAGACTACACAGCGCAACATCCCAGAATACAGAAATCTTCATACTCATCGCCCTGATGATGGAGGCAGTATGACCGCTGAAACGTTGGTAAACATCGACCAGACTACACGGCGCAACAACCCAGAAGACAGAAATCTTCGTACTCTGATGACGGAGGCCGTATGACCTCTGAAACGTTGGGAAACATCTACCAGACTACACAGCGCAACATCCCAGAATACAGAAATCTTCATACTCATCGCCCTGATGATGGAGGCAGTATGACCGCTGAAACGTTGGTAAACATCGACCAGACTACACGGCGCAACAACCCAGAAGACAGAAATCTTCGTACTCTGATGACGGAGGCCGTATGACCTCTGAAACGTTGGGAAACATCTACCAGACTACACAGCGCAACATCCCAGAATACAGAAATCTTCATACTCATCGCCCTGATGATGGAGGCAGTATGACCGCTGAAACGTTGGTAAACATCGACCAGACTACACGGCGCAACAACCCAGAAGACAGAAATCTTCGTACTCTGATGACGGAGGCCGTATGACCTCTGAAACGTTGGGAAACATCTACCAGACTACACAGCGCAACATCCCAGAATACAGAAATCTTCATACTCATCGCCCTGATGATGGAGGCAGTATGACCGCTGAAACGTTGGTAAACATCGACCAGACTACACGGCGCAACAACCCAGAAGACAGAAATCTTCATATCAATAATATTGTTTACGCGTAGTTCTGTGTACTTCGCACAGTGTGTTGACTTTAGTAGTGACCATAAAAACGTTTACTTTTATAAAGCTTATGAGTCTATTTTCAATTCGTCTAGTGTTCTGTCGAAGTTCATGTTAATGTAGTCCAACTCATTACCTGTGTTTCTCAATTGTGTGTCATTTATAATAACAAAGCAACGACCTTGCGAACATCTGGCAAAAACCATTCGAATCAGTACTATGAAATTTTTAAAAATCTTTAATGTGGGGCTGAAGGTGTTAAAGTATCCATTTGGTTTAAGTTCTTTTTGGAGAAACGTCAAATATCAACATGGCCAATTTCCGAATTGTATATTTACCGTACATCCTGGTGTGATGACAGTACTGCCAATCGATGTAATTTGTTTTGACAGGTGAAGTTATCTTTGGCGTTAAACTATTCCCACGCCCTTTAGACGTTCGGTATAATGGAGGTAAAGCTCCATATATTTTTAACCTCATCAGTACATCAATACGAGTTAATTTTAAATAATAGCTTGTTATAAACATGCGTTTTTATAACTTCCAATTGTCTCTATTTTGAATAGTAAACTGTAAGACTTTACATCAAACAAATTCGAAATATTGTAACCCTATTTTATTACGTCTGTCAAAGGGTCCAGTATGTGTGAGAGTTCGGAACTTCTAAAGCCTTTCTTTATGATGAGTTAAGGGACAATAAAAGTTAAATTTATTTACAGAAAGGAATAACCCGTTCCATGCAGACTGCCGGTCTTCGTTCGATTCCCGTTTGTAAGATATGCGATTTCAAATCGATCAGAGATCAGACATTACTATGACCCGTTCACAGACCTACCAACCCACTAAATTTTCCTGGTACGCACTTGTAGGATAAACAATTTTAGATTCTGGAAGTTCTCACGTGTTAACACACGTAGTTTCAGAAATACTGTTTTAAAAGCATAATTAGAAATACATTTTGTAAGAAATATATTTGATATATGCATGCGCTGGGAATTTTGGTTCAGTTTTGCAACATTTCAGAGGTTAAAGACGTTTACTTTGCGACTTTTAAAATGTTTTTAATCTGATACTTCTAAGACGTCTTAGGTGACAAGAACTCGTCAGAGAAATTTGATAAACTTCCGAATATTTTAAATTTTTTAGGAAATTACCTGAAGTCTTCATTTTTGAACGATACGGTTTTTGTTGAATCGTGTAGCTACAATGTTAGGTTAGGGACGACGCGCTGCATGTCGTCTCCTGCTGTTCACTTGTTTCATGAGGCCTTTTCACAAGATTGTTGTGGTCGGCAAATCAAGGGTATTATGAAAGCAGCCTATAAAATGACTAAGCTAAAATTTTAAGCTCATTTTTTCAGAGTCGATGGATGACGCTGCGGTATTGTAACCTGATGAGAACAGAGGCTGTTGTAATATTGGCCCCCCCGCAGTAACCGGTCGCTCTTATGTTATTGGATTTTTCGTGTATCAAAAGACAGCACTGCGTTGCTTAATGCTTCTTCAGTGGGACTGCGTTGCAAGCGTGAGATATTATTTACTGAAGCAAAATAATACATTTTTCCCGATGCGGCAAATTACGCAAACGTTGGGCAATTCAGCAGCTCTTTTGTTACAAAACATGGCTTCCACACAGGATAAACAACGTTGCTAATGGACGCTGTACGTACACAAGGCACGTAATTGTTTGTTACACCCGCTTCAAAATTAGAATTTAAAAAAATCGATTATCATAGCGATCCGAATTAGTATCGATCAAAAAAAATCGATTGAACAGTGAAGGGTAACTGTCGATGTTTCACTAATAGTTAATCAGACCAATTGCTCGTGGACAATAGAGAACAAGATGAATTAATGCGATTAAATTAATTTGGAAGGAAAATGTAGGCAAAACGTTGTACTAACACGCAGCAGTGGCCCATTACAATCGATTGCTGCAATAATAATTAACAGATCGAATCGTATTCAACAGCAAACAATCTCATTATGCAGATTGATGCTTAATGTAGGAGAAAAGCTAGCAAATAACGTATGGTATTTGGATTTTAGAATAATAGACAGTTTGTAATCACGAACGAATGCCTCAGAAGTACGGAAATAATAATAAATAGTAATTAGTACCACACGAATTAACATAGGCTGGCCGGTTTTCCTCTAAATGTCCTGGGGTCTCGGGTTCGATTCCCGGCGGTGCCCGAATTTATAACTTGTGTTGGGCAAGGCCGTGGTCTAGGCAACACGGAGTTTTCCTCCGTGGCATCCCAACAATTACCCCATTCACACACAGAAGAAGGCAATGGCAAACCACTTCTGGATCATCCGCCAAGAACGTATATGAACAGGTCCCAATCCGAGAAAAGGATGGAAGGATCCTGGTCATATGGACCTGTCCTCAGACAGAAAACTAAATAAATAAAAATAAACATACAACAATATTGACATGAAATGCCACCAATATAGCTGTTATTACAATGATGAACGTCTAAAACACTGTCACTTCAACTACAAAACACACATCATCAGGCTGGTACAGAAACATAACACAGTGAAACTACTACTGAATTACTGTTGTATCTTAAATGAGGCACATTGTCCATAGGTTACTAATTTGTTCATACTGGACTTCTCCCATCGTCAGTTCTGCTGAAATTCAACCTGATCTTAAAAATCCTGTGACTGCACACTTCGACGTTTGGAGTTCTACTTAAGAGCTGGCAACAGCATTGCAGTCTTATTTCCGACTTGGGGCTTCCTACGCCACACGCAGACGAGGCCATGGATGATTTAAGTCGCTATTATGGAAGTATAACTTTCACTTCGATTGTCAGGCATTGCTACTTCAGTAATCAATTCTTATTGCGGTCACAGTCAGTGGTCACAGAAATGTTAAAACACTGACATTGCCCTCATAGTAATTGATTTATGATTTATTGTTGGGCGGACTCTGAAACTGAACATAGCTTAGGGTCCCAGAGCATCTTAATCTAGCAAGGGATGGTGAGATCTGTTATTTCCAATGACACATGACCTAAGGGTGATGCATTACGTCACACCAGCGTGACCTTGTGTGTCCTCAGTGCATATAAGTGACCCACAGAATCAGCATGTGCGATACCATCTTGCCCCACGTGGATGACCCTCCGCAAACTATCAGCAACTGACAGTTGCCGACTGCCACTCCCACAGCCATCCAATTGATGCCAAATTCTTGATTTATTACACACAAGATTCATTAACTAACTGACTGGATGCATTAATTAACATGATAATAATTAATAAGATAGTGTAGTTGCGTTATATTGTGACTTATTAAATTAAAATTAAATTATTTGGTTATTCCGTCAAATCACAATGTATTTAAAATAAGATAATTAAAATATCATTCTGTGTTCCATATCGAATAATCGATTTACAATTGGAACAGTTACAATGTAAGACTTGAGGTTCTCACAGCGGTGAGTATGAAGATATCCCAGAAGACGGATATCTTCAGTTACAACATGTTTCGGTTTTATTAAACCATCATCAGGTGTAAAATTATATTAAATTTAAAACTCAATTACAATTTTTCGTAGTGCAGTTTTTTGGAGGTCGTGTCCAGATATTTTCATATAATGGATCAACTTTATTGTTTGAAGTGATGCTTTGATGTTTACATCGGTCAGAGATGAAATAGTAGACAACACAGTTGTGTCTGGAGGTGATCCAGAAGTATTACCGTATCCGATCAAGGTTTATTACTGATAAGTAATAAACCTTGATATGAAAATATCTGGACACGACCTCCAAAAAAACTACACTACGAAAAATTGTAAAAAAATTGTAATTGAGTTTTAAATTTAATATAATTTTACACCTGATGATGGTTTAATAAAACCGAAACATGTTGTAAATGTTCCAATTGTAAATCGATTATTCGATATGGAACACAGAATTATATTTTAATTATTTTAATTATTTTAATTATCTTATTTTAAATACATTGTGATTTGACGGAATAACCTAATAATTTAATTTTAATGATAATAATTTCCCATAAATTAGAATTTTTTTATTAATTATTATCTTATGTGTCCTTCGGGATCATCCAAAAATTTACTTCTGTATTTCCTCAAAAGCTTCTCCATAATAAATTTAAACATCTTGTATAACAAGAATTGTTATTAATTTTACTTATTGTATCATATACTTATCAATTTATGGTGTGCCAAACTATTAAAATGCATCAGAAAATTATTTAAATTGAACCTGAGACTTTTACGTGTATTTTAATGAAAATTTAATGAAGCTTTTACGAATTTTTGCCTACAAGCAAAAATTTTATAACCAATTATCCTAGATTAACGAAGTATGAGTGTACTGTTAATTTCTTAAACGTACGAGGGATCATGGGAGTAGAGAATCGCATAATTACACAACTTCACTTTCGCAATAAAGGTCACGAAAGTCCTGCAGTTTATAGGAACTGGTATGCGATACTTGTTCAACGTGGAATTGAACGTGATACGGTTGTCCGGAGAGCGGAGGACAGACCTACAGAGCTCAGCGTGAGCTGCTAGTTGCTCATCGAGAACATGGTGCCTTTATGATGTGTAGCTTATCAAAAGTTAGATATTATTTATCAGCATTGTGACTTTAGAAAGTTTTAGTTTATTTTTAAAAGAAATATCCGAATAGAACGTTTTTTGTCAAGAAGAATAACTTCTCTCACAAGAGACAAATCTGCACGCGACGCGACGATAAGGACACGGCCTGGCGAAATGCGTGAATGTGAGGAACTAAAGAAATGTGATGCTTTTATTGTGTGATGAACGTATTTCATAAAGGACGTATTCACTTGGAGACTGCATTACTTTTAATATTAATGTTCTGTCTGACGACAGGTCCATATGAACAGGATCCTTCCATCCTTTTCTCGGACTGGGACCTGTTCATATACGTTCTTGGCAGATGATCCAGAAGGGGTTTGCCATTGCCTTCTTCTGTGTGTAAATGGAGTAATTGTTGGGATGCCACGGACGAAAACTCCGTGTTGCCTAGACCACCTCATCTTATTATTATTTAGTGTTCTGTCTGACGACAGGTCCATATGAACAAGATCCTTCCATCCTTTTCTCGGACTGGGACCTGTTCATATAAGTTCTTGGCAGATGATCCAGAAGTGATTTGCCATTGCCTTCTTCTGTGTGTGAATGGAGTAATTGCTGGGATGCCACGGAGGAAAACTCCGTGTTGCCTAGACCACGGCCTTGCCCAACACAAGTTATAAATTCCAACCCGAGACCCCAGGATTACAAGGCCAGCGCTCTAACCGCTAGACCACCGTGGAAAAAGACTTTACTTGAGAGAGATGCTCTTAAACATAAACTGATCAAGATCACCAATTTTTACAACAGGTATACGCCTATTAATACAGTACATTCGCCAATATACTTAGACGCAACTGTCTGTTCCCTGCCCCCGGCAGGAACTGCGTGAGAAACCGCCAAGCGCCAACAGCAACTGTCGCTAAAATTATTCACATAACACTGAAGCTGGTTACTGTTTTGTGTGTGTGTTTGGGTATGGTCGATGTGCTGTTGAACGACGTTTTCCGATATAAATTATCGGCGAAAATTTTGTAAGATTGTTTCTCTTCCTTAAGTTGTGCAAGAATTTTGTCAGTTTTAGTCTGAAATACCAATCAGAATTAATTTATTTCCGTTTGGAATTCGGGCCATTAATTCGTTTAGTATTCACTGTACCACACGCAAACTTTTACGTCATGTTGAGGAACTTTGTGGATTAAATGTTGATCAAGAGAACTCCAGTACAGATTATTTCATGAGAAAACGTGTTTCATCATAGATCGGGAACTTATTCCGGGTCACGTGGTTTAAATACGTGAACTTCAGCCGCCTTGTACGGCCGAATTTCAGCAGCTTTGTCGTGGTGGGACGATGTCGAGATGCCGGTCTCTTGTGCTAGGAGTCTTCAGTGATTTCTGTGGTGCGCGTTGTAACTTTTAATCCTTGTTTCGTCTGGTATCTTCGACACGGAGTTTCTTTACACATTTCTTGTCTAGAAGTGAAGGCCTTACATTTGCCTTCAATTAATGGCTGTTGTTCTCGGCTTTGCAATCCCGAAAAGTTTATCACGAAATTTTCTCCGATAGCTTCAATCAGAAACGTATTTCACATATGACCGATAAAAAGAATTAAAACACGCTGTTCAAACACATCCACGCATAAACAAAATCCATTACTCGTTACTTTATACAATGTCAAACACAGCTTCATTCTACTGTGAATAATTTTAGCGGGTTGCTGTTGGCGCTGGGCTGTTACACATGCAGTTCCTGCCGCGAACAGGGAGGATACAGTTGCGTGTAAATGTGTCAGCAAACTCGCTGTTTTATTATAACAAAAGCAATACAATGTGTGTGTTTTCAAAGTTAAAATGTCTGTGCAATTAAGATTAAGTCACACAAATTGTCTTTAATTAAACGGAATCATATTCGTTAGTGTGGAGTTACGAGTAACGAGATATTCGAGAATAAATCGATTAGCAACGGTTTTGCGATTTTATCACGCGTCAGTCCGAGTATCTCGTACGATTAATATCGATTTCTCTTCTCCAACTCATCGTGTACAAGTCGACTACTACATTTATGTCAAGAACATAAAAGTGCTCTGTGTTCTTATTATATGTGTAATGCATGTGTTTATTACAGATGTGATAATTCTAATTCGCAGATTTAACCGCCCGGACTGATCCACACAGCAGATTCAGTTGTAATAAAACTCGTAACTAACCTATAAATCGATCATAAATTTGTATTAATATTTCTTATAATAAATAGTTCATCCTACAATAATGAAATGTACGTTTATGGGAAATAATTAGTGCATTTAGCCAAAAATAACAATTGATTATGTGCGTAATGAGTTTTGATTTGTATTCAGTTTTATAAACCCTACAGCAGAAATCAGCAGATGCAACTCTTTTACAACAGAACGTAAGTCACTAATAGAACCGATTTTACTGTTAACTGCGTTGGATTTTAAGCCGTTAGGTTTAGTTTTTTATCATTAAATTGTGTTTTAGAATTTCGATTAAGCTGGTTTTGAGCAGAACTTAATAATGATTTATGTTTAAAGATTTTAATTGCTTATAAAGAATCAAATTTTATCATAACACTGCTGATTAACACCAACGCAGACATTGATAATTAAACTTTAAACAAACAAATTCATAATTCGGGTGTTGATTGGTAAATTTATAATGAAGGACTTGTGTAAGTTCTATACACGTTACTCACGTCGTGTTCAGGCAGAAAGGGCTCCAGATGAAGTCTTCCAAGCCTCACTGTTCCTTCGAATGGTAGAAATCTTGTTCCCTTGGCGACGTATTGCTCGCTGTGAACTGCTACACATCGTCTCACATACCCATCCTGACCCGACGTTGGTGCGAGGCCAAATTGTGGAGGTATCAGTACTAACGTCTCCATTTTATACCGAACACTTCGTGACCTCTGGCTTTAAGTACAGAATTATGTGCAGGCAGACACTGACAAAAACAGACGAGTATAAACGATGTGACGTAAAATAATAAGAACTTGAATCTGACTTAATGTGTGGCACAATTCTGCCAAGTCATTAAAAAAAATTGTCCCCGACAGTAACAGACGCTCTGAGTTACGTTCAAAAATGTGAAATATGACGCACTGTAAGCACTTCACATATTAATGTTCGGACATAATATTGTGATCGCACCTCGACAGATTACGATGTAGGAGTAAATTCGGTTTCTTGTACAGGATGACACCGCAGCAGTGACCCCCCCCCTCCCCCCCTGGCCCCTCTAAAGACGCGGTAGAAGCGTTTGTTATTATCTCATAATAAGAAAGAGAACTGAGGATTCCCTGAGCGGGGTGGAGCCCACGTGGAGGTGGGACCGGCATTGCAGAAGCAGTGATGCCAACGTAACTCAATGAAATAGTCCTATAAATCTGTGTGTTCGCTCCAATGGAAGACTGACTGTGTGTGTTTAGGGTTTCGTTAGATGGGATTACGAGTGTGAGGAGGGCGCAGAGGTGATGAGATACAATTCGAAGATTTCTGTCTTCTGGGTTGTTGCGCTGTGTACTCTGGTAGATGTTTACCAACGTGTCAGAGGTCATACTGCCTCCGTCATCAGAGTACCAAGATTTCTGTCTTCTGGGTTGTTGCGCTGTGTACTCTGGTAGATGTTTACCAACGTGTCAGAGGTCATACTGCCTCCGTCATCAGAGTACCAAGATTTCTGTCTTCTGGGTTGTTGCGCTGTGTACTCTGGTAGATGTTTACCAACGTGTCAGAGGTCATACTGCCTCCGTCATCAGAGTACCAAGATTTCTGTCTTCTGGGTTGTTGCGCTGTGTACTCTGGTAGATGTTTACCAACGTGTCAGAGGTCATACTGCCTCCGTCATCAGAGTACCAAGATTTCTGTCTTCTGGGTTGTTGCGCTGTGTACTCTGGTAGATGTTTACCAACGTGTCAGAGGTCATACTGCCTCCGTCATCAGAGTACCAAGATTTCTGTCTTCTGGGTTGTTGCGCTGTGTACTCTGGTAGATGTTTACCAACGTGTCAGAGGTCATACTGCCTCCGTCATCAGAGTACCAAGATTTCTGTCTTCTGGGTTGTTGCGCTGTGTACTCTGGTAGATGTTTACCAACGTGTCAGAGGTCATACTGCCTCCGTCATCAGAGTACCAAGATTTCTGTCTTCTGGGTTGTTGCGCTGTGTACTCTGGTAGATGTTTACCAACGTGTCAGAGGTCATACTGCCTCCGTCATCAGAGTACCAAGATTTCTGTCTTCTGGGTTGTTGCGCTGTGTACTCTGGTAGATGTTTACCAACGTGTCAGAGGTCATACTGCCTCCGTCATCAGAGTACCAAGATTTCTGTCTTCTGGGTTGTTGCGCTGTGTACTCTGGTAGATGTTTACCAACGTGTCAGAGGTCATACTGCCTCCGTCATCAGAGTACCAAGATTTCTGTCTTCTGGGTTGTTGCGCTGTGTACTCTGGTAGATGTTTACCAACGTGTCAGAGGTCATACTGCCTCCGTCATCAGGGTGCAACAACCCAGAAGACAGAAATCTTCATACTCACCGCTGTGATAGCCTCAAATCATACGAGATACAATTTAGTCATGATTCGTAGCCGAGTGTAATCAATAATAAAATTATACTCAGTGGTTGTATATTACAACTATTGGCGAAACTGGAGCGTAAAATAAATGTATGACTGCGTCCAGATGAACCATAAAGCTTATGAAAAGGGAGAAAACCCTCTTTTGTCCCTCGATGTACCAATCACAGGTCCCCGACACCGAACGGGGCGTTTTTATCGGCCAGCTGAAAGGACTTTCGGTCTGTCACGCTGAACCAACGATGAATTGAAAGAATCGGCGCAAGTCAGGGCGGCGCTGCGGTCGCGCACATTACCCCTCTCCGCCAGCACGTGATCCGATGTGCCGCCCCGTCAAATGTTTTTGATTGCGCCTTTGAACCACAAAGCGAAAAATAAATGACAATCGCCAAGCGATGGAACAGTTTCCAGCCGTTTAATGTTCCGTATGTAGGCCTATTTTTCGAATTGCGTTATGTTCATTTACAATTCTGTTGAGAGTGAGGGATATTTTATAAATTTTTACCCTTAGGTTCTCGCTGTTGAAGTCTGATATAATACAGCAACACTTCCTGAAACGTTAGAATATTCTGTGCGAAAGCTGAACTTATAACGATATTTCACTAACAAAATAACTAAAGTCATGGTGCAAAGTCGATTACAAGCTGATAGCAGCCATAATTCACCGCGTCTTTTTAAACCGAAGATTCATAAGAACTAGTCATTCGTCCTTATCCAGTGCCAGATAAATCCCTTCAAGCATATTTTCCTGAGACCAATTTTATAATATCCTCACATGTTTGCTACCTTCTGACTTTCCAACCTCAATTATGCATGCATTTCTCATTTTCCCATTCGTTCTACATGCCCAGTCCATCTCGTACTCCTTGGTTTGATGACCACAATAATATTTGCTGAAAAGGACAATCAGGATGCTTCTCATCACAAAATTTTGTACACCCCCGGCAATTCATCCCTTTTAGGTCCAAATATTTTCCTCAGCGACCTGATGTCAGACATGATCTGTCTGTGTTATTTCATTAACTTACAAACTTTGCATATTTTAATGTAGTTATGAACGATCTTAAATAGCAGATTGGAAGAGAAATTATTCTGAACAACATCAGAAATTTAGTTCCTTAATCTCCTCGTGGATGTCCCTTGACGTACGTGCGTTTTACATTCAACCAAATTTGGTTTCGGAATGCCAAGGAGAAATGTACGGAGGCCCTGTGAGGGCAAGGGGAAGGCCGTTGAGTTAGGACAATATGGCGAGGGCCATCAGAGCCTTTCGAGGAAACTGTGCAGGTTATCATAACGCGGCAAAGACTTTGAACGTGCAACTTTTATTTCAAGAGGAGAAATGGAAATTCACTTGGTGAACCACGTTTAGATAATGGAGGAAAATTTTCACGGAATTTCTCGACTGCATCGGCGTCCTTTCATTTCAGTGATACTAATTTGTTTTCTGTCGTGGCTTATTTGTTACAATGCATGTGCCAGTAACTGATTTACATTTTGTTGCCCTCAACACTGTTTCAGATTACAACTTAAGAAATGTCCCAGAGTTCTATTTTAGATTTCTGTCTTCTGGGATGTTGCGCCCTGATGACGGAGGCAGTATGACCTCTGACACGTTGGTAAACATCGACCAGACGACACAGCGCAACAACCCAGAAGACAGAAATCTTCATCGCCCTGATGACGGAGGCAGTATGACCTCTGACACGTTGGTAAACATCGACCAGACGACACAGCGCAACAACCCAGAAGACAGAAATCTTCATCGCCCTGATGACGGAGGCAGTATGACCTCTGACACGTTGGTAAACATCGACCAGACGACACAGCGCAACAACCCAGAAGACAGAAATCTTCATCGCCCTGATGACGGAGGCAGTATGACCTCTGACACGTTGGTAAACATCGACCAGACGACACAGCGCAACAACCCAGAAGACAGAAATCTTCATCGCCCTGATGACGGAGGCAGTATGACCTCTGACACGTTGGTAAACATCGACCAGACGACACAGCGCAACAACCCAGAAGACAGAAATCTTCATCGCCCTGATGACGGAGGCAGTATGACCTCTGACACGTTGGTAAACATCGACCAGACGACACAGCGCAACAACCCAGAAGACAGAAATCTTCATCGCCCTGATGACGGAGGCAGTATGACCTCTGACACGTTGGTAAACATCGACCAGACGACACAGCGCAACAACCCAGAAGACAGAAATCTTCATCGCCCTGATGACGGAGGCAGTATGACCTCTGACACGTTGGTAAACATCGACCAGACGACACAGCGCAACAACCCAGAAGACAGAAATCTTCATCGCCCTGATGACGGAGGCAGTATGACCTCTGACACGTTGGTAAACATCGACCAGACGACACAGCGCAACAACCCAGAAGACAGAAATCTTAATACTTTTCTGTTTCCTCTTCACGTTCCTCATATTTCACTTTTGCTTCATACTATTAGGCAAAATGGAAAATTGCATGGTTAAATTTATTATTTTTTCTGCCTTGAATGAAACAGCTGAACTCTGAAGGCCGCCTTAAGTTCGAGTGTAGTCATGAAACAATATCCTATGGCATCTCTTCGGATCTCTAACACGTAATTTACGGATACTTTTAAACTCGAAGCCTTCCATCGTGTTGTACTTCTCTCTTCTTACACAAAATGGAGTTTTGGAGAGATGGATTGAAAACAATGTCGTACATTGTTTTCCAATGATGGTGAGATTCATACACTAGAGCAAGTTCTTTCAGGCATAAGAGACCTGTTTTGTTATTGTTAAATAAACGTGCTGTTTCATTACTTTCAGAAAATTTAAAATCCACTCTTGCAGTGATTCTGTTGTGGGACAATAAATATAATATCTCATCCAAATTTTCCATTTGTCTTGAAATAAATGCGTCTCAATTTATCTATTTGATTCTTACGTGAAGATTTCTGAACGCGTCTCCGTAACGAATCCAGTAGAATTCCGCAAAGTGAAACCACAGAAATTGAAGATATTTTACTTTCTTCATTGGCTGTCTTCATATTTTGCTCTGTTCAAGAACCTTGGCCAGTTTCTTATTATAATTATTCAACGTCTGGGAAATTGAACTAGCAGGTCCATAAAACATTATAAAGAATGGAGATTGTATTTCTGTTGAGTTAAGAAAAGTTTATTAAAAATGTTTAAAGATTATTTTCACAATTCGGTACGATGTTGGAATTTCTGCCCTGTTTAAATTAAAATTTCACAATAATTATAAAAAAGTAAAATAATTCTGGAATTTGATGTACAAAAACTGGGACAGACAGAGGGGTACGATGTTTCTGAAAAAACAATCTTTGGAAATACTAAATGAAAATTTCTTGAAAATATTATTGCAATCAATTTTGTGCTGATAAACATTCTAAGAAATAATCTCCACTCACTCCAATGGAGGCAAATTTGGAAGTCTTTGATCATTCATCGCCTTTTCCAAAATGTTGTTCCTAGTGAGAATGAAATTGTGGCACTGGAATCCCAAACACTTAAATCCAGTTAGGAGTTGACTGTCATTACATTAACGCGTGTTTAAGTACAGCGCTGTTTCCCTGATGTTACGTTTTGTTTTCAGTGTTATCTAAACTTCCTGTTTTCAGCCATTGAACCAGTACAAGGCTTTACGAAAATGGAAAACCTTGGACATTCACTTTATTTCTTTAAGACTCGCGACATCTCTGCTTCCGGTCCAAACTTAATAGAAATTGGTGGTCTAGCGGTTAGAACGCTGGCCTTGTAATCCTGGGGTCTCGGGTTCGATTCCCGGCGGTGCCCGAATTTATAACTTGTGTTGGGCAAGGCCGTGGCCTAGGCAACACGGAGTTTTCCTCCGTGGCATCCCAACAATTACTCCATTCACACACAGAAGAAGGCAATGGCAAACCACTTCTGGATCATCTGCCAAGAACGTATATGAACAGGTCCCAGTCCGAGAAAAGGATGGAAGGATCCTGTTCATATGGACCTGTCGTCAGACAGAACACTAAATAAATAAAATTGTGACTTAAAGGACCAAATAAGAAATAAAAAATGTTAATTCGATTGTGATAGGAAAGACTTGAAATGAGTTAGTCCGCCATTAGACAGTTTTCTCACGCGGAAAACTTGAGACAGTTTCACAGGAACTCTTGGGTTCCGCTGAACGCAGTCTGAGAAACATTGATATAATGAATAGAAAACTTTAATAATGAACAGGATTTCTCTGGCTTAATTCAGCACCTCGAAACGAAATTAGATTGCAGAATCTTAAACCTTTGCTTACCGCGTTGTGTATTAGAATATAAAATTAGCAAACAAAAGAAAACTATAAATGACACTAGTGAAAAACGCGTTTCGACCTCAAGAGGTCATCATCAGTGGCGAAAGGTGAATTAATTCCCCTGAGGCTGGCCGGACATGTAGCATGCACGGGGAAGATGATAAATTAATGCACAATTTCGTTTGCAATGTACAAGGGAAGAGAATATCTGGAAGGTCTGGGAGTAAATAGCAGTATAATATTAAAAAGAATCTTAAATAAACAAAGTTGGGTGGAGTGGATCGGATTTATTTGGTTCAATATAGGAAGCAACAGGCTTTTGTTAAAAGTGTAATGAATAATCGAGTTCCTTCAGTTGCTACTTAGCTACTGTCAGCTTCTCAATAATTATACTCTCTTTTGTTAGCCGTTACAGCCCACGGGTCTCGCACAATCTCTCTGCGGTCTACAGCGTGAAATTCTAACCTCACTTTTCCGCGGTGTCCCTCTTTGTCCTGGACACAATTAATTACTGGGTTGTTCATAAGCTACAAGAACATTCGAGTTGCAAAGTTCGACGGAAACTTCTCGTGATTCCTACGCGCAACTTCATCGTTTGTGACGTCATCGTCGTTGGTCCTTTGTGCGGCGATTATAGGACGTTCAATTGCAATGCTTTTTATTGACAAGGGAAAATAATGGAAAAGAAGTAGAATAAAGGAAATGGAGTTGCTGAAGCATGAATCAAGGGGCTCACCTGCTCATCACAATTTCTACGGGGCGTGTTTCCATTTTACACGTGATTAAGGCTGGTGCATTGTGCTGTGTATCCGTACCTGCCGTTGCACCGCTCTCGATGACAATCCAGCGTCTGAGTGACGGACTCATTAGTAGACGCAGACGCAAGGTTCGCGTGAGTCCGGAACCAAAGCCTTCAACTAGCGGGCCCACACACTCGTCTATCACGAAATGGCGTCCTGTCTGTTTGTTAACGCTGACTCAACTACATACACCCAGTGCGATTATGCGGTTAGCCACCGAGGTAGAGGACCCAGGGTGGGGGATACACAGCGAAGAACCTAGATTCGAACTAGAAACCTCTAGAAATGCTAAGCACAGCACCGTTTTGTAGGACGAACTGTATCACCCCAACTTGGCGAATTCTACAGTTAATTCTTTTAATACAATTGAACAGAGACTTTTTTTCAGAAGCTAATAGTCGCTCACCTAATCAAGAAATTTCCTCCCCCCCCTTACGAAACTGAGAACGGAATGAATCCAGTGTACAACCACCCACACTAATCACAATAAATTCTTATTAAATATTAAAATATTACAATAATTAACATTTAAAATATTTAAAATATTAAATGATGTTCTTTATCGAAATATTCGATTTACATTAGACCATCATTTTTCATGTTTCACGACGTTTCAGTTCCTAAAAGAACCATCCTCAATAATATATAATTATAATATATATTAAACTAACTAACTAACTAGATGGCTTACCGAACCCGAAGGTTCATCACCGAATTAACAAAAGCCCTCCACCGGCCTCGATTTAAATAATATATATTTATTATATCACAATATGACTCAACTTTACCATCTCATAACCACCCACACGTTTTTTCTAAGATCCATTTTAATATTATTCTTTAATATATTCCTAAACCCCAGAAGTATTCTCTTCATTTACGCATTGCTTGGTTCCCCATGCGTGCTACAATCCTCACGAGTTGCATCGTCCTTATAATGTTTGGCAAAAATTACAAAATTTGAAGCTTGTCAATTTTGTAAACCCTCCTTTCGAGTCCTCTCTTGCAATCCAAGTATTCTTCTCAGGCACTCCCCAATCTGCGTTCTTCTCTCAATGTCAGAGACCACGTTTCGTAATTCTAATATTAATTAATTTCGGTTTAGTTCAATTTCGTTTGTTTGATTAAATGCAAGAACATAAGAGCACTAAAAGATATCAGCAAAAATAAAAAGGAAATTATCGAAGATAAGGATAAGACAGGAAAAGGGTCGAGTCGTATAAAATGAAAAGTAACGCTACAGGTCTGCACTGATTGATGATTAGTAATTGGTAAGCGAAAAAGAATCTTTATTGACGATGCCAATGTTTTACAGTAATAATAGTAATTCTGCAACGTTCAATCAAAGTTCAAAACGATTCAATGCCAGTGACGAGTGTCTCAGAAGGGCGCATGTCTCGTCATGAAAGTTACGTGACAGGGCTTAGGGGCTAATCGAATGTTCACCACTCACGAGACTTACTGCAGCCTACGTCTTCCTTTCTGAATTTCGCCAAAATGTGCGCAATCAAACCTTGGCCACCCAAGATCAGCGAACTGTTATCATGAGTGGACTTATACCTGCCTAAATAAAGACAGATTATTTGAAACTCACGAGGTGATTTTCATGTAGCTTCGAGATCATTTATATTTTGATATGATGAACAAATTTGTAGATTTCTGCTGGGTTGTTGCGCCGTGTAGTCTGGTCGATGTTAACCAACGTTTCAGAGGGCATACTGCCTCCATCATCAGAGGATGAAGATGGTTGTCTTCTGGGTTGTGGCGCTGTGTAGTCTGGTCGATGTTAACCAACGTTTCAGAGGGCATACTGCCTCCATCATCAGAGGATGAAGATGGTTGTCTTCTGGGTTGTGGCGCTGTGTAGTCTGGTCGATGTTAACCAACGTTTCAGAGGGCATACTGCCTCCATCATCAGAGGATGAAGATGGTTGTCTTCTGGGTTGTGGCGCTGTGTAGTCTGGTCGATGTTAACCAACGTTTCAGAGGGCATACTGCCTCCATCATCAGAGGATGAAGATGGTTGTCTTCTGGGTTGTGGCGCTGTGTAGTCTGGTCGATGTTAACCAACGTTTCAGAGGTCATACTGCCTCCGTCATCAGGACGATGAATGTGCCAATCGGGGTGGCCCGACCTCCGAAACGTTGGTAAACTTCTACCATACTACACGGCGAAACAACCCAGAAGACAGAAATTATCATACTCACCGCTGTGAAAACCTCAAATCGATACCATGCCTGGCTTCCGTACAATGACTAGACTTAACACACGTAAACAGTACCCTGTGTGGGGTCCTGGGGTTCTGCAAATGTCAGTGCGATCAATAGTCTGAAAACAAATTTCTATTGAAATTATGACTGCCATGTTTTACGATTTCATTCTAGCTCACATTTATCTATAAACCTGCTTGGAGCTTAAGCTCCATCCGCAAAGCGAATTGTAGTCAGCGGTCCCTTGCAAGTAGCTGTTTGTTTGGCTTCTCGCTTTGTTTCAGAGTCTACGTTCTGCTGGTCGCCGAATGCAGGTCAGCGCACGCTGGGAGTCAGGCATATGACGTCACATCCTGTCGTCCGTTCTGAGAATGTACCATATACAGGCGACTATGGCGTCTCTTATATCAGTTTTGAATGTCCTATTGTGAATAAAGACGCTTCTATACAGTAGTAGAGAAGATAAGATCAGAAAGGTCGGAATCACAGCTTACGACGTCCATTACAAAAGTGTACTGATGTAGCATTTTACAAAGAACAAGAGGACATTCCGAAGACAACGTAAAGCCATGAATGTTCCATAAACTTATGTTACGAGTTAAGTTGATTTCCGGGCAAAATAATGCTCCTGGCTTTTATTTTATTCTATTTTCTTTCAGAAATTTTGACGACTAAAATATTTTTGCAATGAACCTTAACCTATTGTGTGCATTATCTCGGTATGCCTGGAGGGACTGAGGAACTCCATGAAACCCTCAGTCCCGATTACAGAGAAACGGTGTCTTCTGTGACCAACAATTGTTGTAACACCATGAAACCCTCAGTCAGGACAGGACCTCCCGATTACAGAGAAACGGTGTCTTCTGTGACCAACAATTGTTGTCAAAGCTCAGTTTCGGAGTCTATTTCATTGCTGCAAAATTTCCAGGGTTAAGAATTGTCTCGCCCACCTTCGAGCCGGTAATTACACGAGGTGATGACGTATCCGACTCTGCGATTACTTTCAGAATTATTGTAGAAAAAAATGTTTTTTCATTGGTTGCAGTTTAATGTGAAATAGCGAGTCTTGTACGTCATTGGTTGAAGCTCAGAAAGGCTTGACAAGCTGTTTGTGTCCTATAATTACAAGAAATCTACTGCACAGATAGGTTTCTGTTATATAAGTTTTGTGTTAAGACCATTTTTGTTGTATCAGGAAGATGAAAGGGCATATATGTCACGCCGGTCATGATTGATGGCGTGTTTCCTGCTGTGCCCGCTAGATGTCTCGCCTTGTGTACCGTATTATTTGGCATTGTTGTTGTACTCGCACAGGGAATCAAACGGATGTGAAAGGAAGTGGCTCGCTAATGGATGTAAACCTCAATCATCTTTTGATATTATCTCAACAATCAGAACATCTGACAATAGTCTACACAACTCACTATGTACAATTCCGAAGACACGTTCGCATCGCATCCACAAAGAATCTTTTTACGGTCTATGAAATGGGTTTCGGCTTATTTCCTTTTGTCGTATTTTTATTGTAACTCGGGGAGGGGATCGACTGGCTCCTGAGCCTACTTGGTAAATATTTAAAGAGTTCATAGCAACTTCTCAGCAAACAAAGGCAGTCACTGCCACTGCATTGCTTTTTCGTAGCGTTTTGCACCATTTGTTAATATGCTGGTAAATTATCTTGTGCGCAGCGTGAAACTGAAATTATTGTGACGTTAGCTTAGTTTTCATCGTCCTTCGAAAGTTTTCTTAATGTCTGTTTTGGTTTATTTAAAAAGCAACAAACCGCTGGATGTATTTATTCGACTATAGTCGGAATATCCTCACTCTGAGGGAGGAACATAGATTGCAGGTGTTGAGGAGGATATTTGGGCCTAAGAGAGAAGAGAGGGCGTGGAGGAAACTGCATAATGATGAGCTTAAAAATCTGTACTCCACCCCCAGTATTGTCAGGGTGATTAAGTCGAGAAGAATGAGATGGGCTGGGCAGGTAGCGCGCATGGATGGGACAAGAGTGTGCACCGGGTACTGGTTGGTAAGCCTGAGGGGAAGAGACCTCTGGGGAGACCTAGACGTAGATGGGACGATAATCTCAGGCGGGATCTATGGGAGCTAGGAGTTGAAGGAGACTGGATTTTCTTGGCCCAGGACAGGGTCCGGTGGAGGGCTTTGGTTAATTCGGTGATGAACCTCCGGGTTCCGTAAGCCATCTGGTTGGTTGGGTCCACTATTTGGGAAGCCTGAGGGGAAGAGACCTCTGGGGAGACCTAGACGTAGATGGGACGATAATCTCAGGCGGGATCTATGGGAGCTAGGAGTTGAAGGAGACTGGATTTTCTTGGCCCAGGACAGGGTCCGGTGGAGGGCTTTGGTTAATTCGGTGATGAACCTCCGGGTTCCGTAAGCCATCTGGTTGGTTGGGTCCACTATTTGGGAAGCCTGAGGGGAAGAGACCTCTGGGGAGACCTAGACGTAGATGGGACGATAATCTCAGGCGGGATCTATGGGAGCTAGGAGTTGAAGGAGACTGGATTTTCTTGGCCCAGGACAGGGTCCGGTGGAGGGCTTTGGTTAATTCGGTGATGAACCTCCGGGTTCCGTAAGCCATCTGGTTGGTTGGGTCCACTATTTGGGAAGCCTGAGGGGAAGAGACCTCTGGGGAGACCTAGACGTAGATGGGACGATAATCTCAGGCGGGATCTATGGGAGCTAGGAGTTGAAGGAGACTGGATTTTCTTGGCCCAGGACAGGGTCCGGTGGAGGGCTTTGGTTAATTCGGTGATGAACCTCCGGGTTCCGTAAGCCATCTGGTTGGTTGGGTCCACTATTTGGGAAGCCTGAGGGGAAGAGACCTCTGGGGAGACCTAGACGTAGATGGGACGATAATCTCAGGCGGGATCTATGGGAGCTAGGAGTTGAAGGAGACTGGATTTTCTTGGCCCAGGACAGGGTCCGGTGGAGGGCTTTGGTTAATTCGGTGATGAACCTTCGGGGTCTGTAAGCCATCTAGTTAGTTAGTTATATAGTCGAATGTCACTAAAGTGACAAGAAACAATTGAACGAATTTTAAAGGCTTCTGACTGTGTGATACACTCGGGGTTGCTAAATTCTTGGACGTTGACCTTAGTCTGGTATTCGAAAGAACGGGGCATTACGTGTGTAGCCTTCCCTGTGATTGGCAGAAGCTACGTTGGCGAAACATGACGGCCATTAGCCGTGCTGCTCGACGATCATCGACGGTCTCAGAGAGGGTCTGTGAAGAAGGCTGAGAAGAAGCCAGGATTTTCTAAATTAAAGGAATAAGCTCATATGACGTGTTTAACAATTAAATTTCTACAATATGGATTCCACTTATCGGCAAGGAGGGTAGCGACTTTTAGGGAAGGTCGTTAAAATCTGTTAGTTTCTGTGAGGGTAGTTTCATAATTTTTGTTTGAGGTTTCGATTTTAGGTCTATAGATGGCGCTAACGGTTAGCAGATCCACTTTCCCCAAAAGTTGAGTTGTTTTGAATAACAGACGATGTACAAAGGCCAAGAATTAAGTTATCTAGAACTCTTGAGTACTTGCATGAACACCACAAGTCAGCCTTCGGACTTTAAACCATAGCCTACATGCCTTACCAAATTAGTGTACTTTACAAATAGTAACATTTTAAGAGCTGATTTAATCATTTTAGGTGAATATAATTCACGGACCAACGCAGCGGCTAACAATTATTTTAGAGGTCTTGAACAAGAAACACTGACATTTCTACTTAAATTACCTGCTCACCAAACTGTTATTTTATAAATAAAACTTTACTGCGTTTCACTAAACATTTTAATGACTAAGACAAAATATGTTAAGTGTTTAATTATATAATTACTCTCGAATAAAAATCCATTAGTGCTCCATTCAAGAGACGTGTTTACAGGCTAATTTAGCACTCTCATTTTTATAAATGAAATTCGAGAGTGGTATATGTAATTTTATTTATTTATTTATACAAATTAAGACGTATTTGGTCAAACAATTATTGTTTGTTTAAGTGTGACGAAAAATCCAAGTTATTTTTAACTACCATTTTCATAATATGTCATGTTTTGGCTGCATGAAATTTATAGGGCTTCAGAAGTGAAAAATCTGGAGGCAGGATGCTCCTCCGAAACGTCAGAACCCAGCCAAAATATTTCTCGAGATCTGAGTTCCTAACGGCGCTGATCGTGTGGACCAACGTTTCGGATGAACATATTGCTTCCAGCTTCAGTGTACATTATTAATGTACCCTCCCGGTATTTTCCTGGAGGTACTGAGGAAAAAACACGGAAAACGTCGGCCAGAATTGGAAGTCTGCGAGTGTTAATTTGAACCCGGGCCCTCATAAATATGAAGCAGGAAAAACGCTGGCCTTGTAATCCTGGGGTCTCGGGTTCGATTCCCGGCGGTGCCCGAATTTTTAACTTGTGTTGGGCAAGGCCGTGGCCTAGGCAACACGGAGTTTTCCTCATTGGCATCCCAACAATTACTCCATTCACACAGAAGAAGGCAATGGCAAACCCCTTCTGGATCATCTGCCAAGAACGTATATGAACAGGTCCCAGTCCGAGAAAAGGATGGAAGGATCCTGTTCATATGGACCTGTCGTCAGACAGAACACTAAATAAAATAAATAAGCAAGTTAAATTTTATTAAATATTGAAAAAAATGTTAGATCTTCATTTAAAGTACCGATCGTAATCCGAGAGCCTTCAGAGTCGTTGTGACATCATTACCAGCTGGACAGATGTTAATTCTCATTCAACATTTTACTAACCTGAATGCAAACTTAGAATTCTGTTTGTTGTTTTGTCAGGCTGTGGAGTTCCTGACAGTGCAGGACGGAGAATGTTTTAAAACAGAATACAGAAGGTTAGAAAGAAAATGAATGTATCTGGAGACTGCAGAACGTTCAGAGCTTCGTTCTGTTTTCTACTCAGTATTATTTGGAAGATGGCGTCAAGGAAGAGAGATGAGAAATTAATACAATTTTAGAACACGCCTTGTCAAAAGAGCGCCATATCAATGAATTAATCGATGTTTATGGGGGGGATTTCATTATCTTTATTGGCAGGGTCTTCATTCAACTTAAGAAATTAAAACTTCCTTGCGACATTTCGCAACCGTCAAACGGTGATTCACTGATTTCAATACGTCTCAACAGCTATAGCATGATCCTGCGCATGCGTAGAGCTGGTAACGTGACCAATCGCTCAGAAAACAGATCAGGTTTTAACGCAATGCGATCTCGCTTTCAAGCGTATTGTGAAGACGGTTCCGTGAATGTCGAATAATTTATTGATTAGCTGAGCAACTATCAGCACACTTTCTTGACATTTCGTATTCTAGTTCACCTTTCGGGTAACATCTCCGCTTGGTACATACTGGACTCGGTGCCCCACCGCGATCCGGAGGTGGGGATAGCGTATACTAATTAACGTTACAGGCTGGCCTGAAATTTGCTGACGTCACCTTCTGATCAAAGAAGAATTCTGGGTGGGAACCGAGCGGCCATCCTTTATTGAATAAGTGTAGCAAGTGTTTGTTTGCCGACATCGGCTCGAGTAGCGAGCACCAAAGCCTCTCTGCCGAGACCCTCTACGACGTGTGACGCGATCTGAAGGCGCAGGTGTTCAATATATGTTTGATCTGTTTAGTCCGCATTCATTAATACGTTTACATCCCGGCAAGCGATCGGATTAGAGCTAGGCTGACTACTGAAAACTGTGAGTTGCAAGAAACTACTCGATATTCGGTTTATACACTTCATTTGTTTATATTTCCAACACCGTATTTAAGAAGCTTTTAATTTTTTCTTCAAATTCTTGATAATACATACACAGATGCACTCGGTTGAATAAGCAGAAAGAAGGAACTTCCTGATATTTGATGGACATCTGACGAAGGATTGCACTTAGGACATTACATTTGAGTTTATATGGATTATACACCTGAAGATGGTTCATTTAGAACCGAAACATGTAGTGTAAAAGATGATGCTCTAATGTAAATCGAACATTTCGATAGAGAGCATCATTTTAATATATTTTAAATATTTAAATGTTAATTGTAATAATATTTTAATATTTAATAATAATATTTTATTGTGATTAGACTGATAAAAATTGAACAAGTATATATTCAACACAATATGACGCAACATTATCATCTCAAGAAGGAACGAATAAAGATTAAGGAAAGAATCCACAAAAATACTGGATTAGGAGGACGAAATTTTTTTTTTCATAAGTTTCGTGCACTGAATAAATCATTTGACCAATTGTCGGCTGAGGAGGTTAGTTCCTGCAGAAGGTAAACTCGCTCTAAACCTGAGATTAGAAAATGTGTTTTATATTACACGTTATAGGTTCACAGTTGCGTTATAAAATAAGAAAAAACGAACAAAATAAGTTTGATGAAACAAAAATAATAGTAATCCAGCGAGAGGCTAAACGGAATGAGAAACACGTCAGTTGATAGAGTACGAAATTTTGTGATTCAAGATGGCGCGGTGCCAAAGGAACGGTCGATGTAAGAAGCGAGCTTATGGAAACCTTAACCTCAATTTTTATCTAGTTTCTTGCTGAAGCAATTTTATTGTGTGTTCATCTTGATGTGAGAAGAGTGCAGATGTTATTTTGAACATCACTCGATTAAACGGAGAATGGGTTTCAAAGATACTTAAGTATATTTGTAGGTTAGGTACAAAAGTAATTTAATTACGTTTTAAAATTCTCAGAAAAATAATCTATCATTTCTACAGCACGGATATATGGACTGTAGAGGCTGGCAATTTTATATTCTTTCAAATCAGAGATACTTTCTCTACAAATTAAATAAAACCTTCCCATTTAATAAACTAAAAAAAATATTGGTCTGGCCAACACCCTTGAAGAATTCTACATTCAGAGTTTACATCACGCTTTTTGATGAAGGTAAATAATGTTTTGTTTAGTTTAACAAAGTTTTTATACTAGACAACCAAATGCAACTATTAATGTAAAAAAATCTTATCAGCTGTTAGAAAACTTCACGGCAAACAACAGAATTCTTACAAATTTCTAAAGAATCATTTATGTTCTACACGTAACAACTCGAGGACTGTAAAATGGATTTCAGTAAAATTTGGTGTTGAGGTTATGCTACGTATCAGTCCAAGCTTGTACTTTTTAATTTTCTACAGTTGGTGATGGATGCTCAGATTCTTGAGGTGTTAACATCACTAAGTACGGAATTTGTGAAATAAAAACAGAGCTCGTCCATGACAACTGAAATATTTTGACGTAATCAAATTACAAATGGCTTTTCACCGTGCGTTCTCATATCAAGACATTTTCCACATCAATATCTTGCACGAGATAAAAACCTGGTCTTTCTCAGTTAATGTGACACCTGAACACCTCGGTGAGCGCCATTTTCTATGGGACCATCAGGAGCATTGAAGATGTTCCCCTGAATATTAACGCGGTCAGGCGTCCGCGCGCATGCGCCTGGCTCAATGGCATTATGCTTACTAAATATATACACTTCATGAAGCAATTTGGTTTCATGACGACAAATTTGTTAATGATTTGGTACACCAGGACAGACATTTTCTTGAATGTTCCGCCTGGTTGTGAGTAAAAATAAATCGGATTCATTTTCTAGGCCTCAACATTTTTACCATAGTTTTTATTTTCATTTCATATTTTTATGTTTTTATAAGTTATATTCTCATACTTGCATGGTTTTATGAAGAATGCTCTATATTAATAAACCAGAGGAAGGAGGTTAGATTGCAATGACTGCAGGCCCGAACTCGAATAAACAGGAAAAGATATGTCAATGTAAGGCGCGAAACCAGGAGAACTTTGAGGAATAAGATGAGGGAGTATCTCAAAGATTAGATAGGGGAGCTGGAAACTAACAGAAAAAATAAAAACATCAGAAAGTTGTACAGACGCATATGTGAATTCAAATTTCATCAAGGACGAAAATGGGGATCTGCTCGCAGACTCTCATGGCATAGTAGACAGGTGGAAAGATTACTTTAGTAAGTTACTAGACGTTCACGTAGCTGATAAATTTAGTGAGCTTGAATTACATACAGCAGAGTCCTTCATCTCGGAACCGAGCCTTAATGAAGTTGAAATTTCCACTGGAAAATTAAAATGTTGTAATTCTCCAGGCATCGACTCAATTCCAGCGGAACTGTTTCACGGCACTCAGAGATACATAAGCTTATAGTCTCGATTTGGAACCAGGAAGTACTACCACAACAGTGGAAAGAATCAGTTCTTGTCCCTGTCCATGAAACAGGGGACGAAACCGAGTGCAGTAGCTTCCGAGGCATCTCTCTTTTGTCAACTTTATACAGAATTTTATCGAATATTCTTCTGGTATGGTTAACCCCATTTATGAATGAAACTATCGGGGACGATTAATGTAGGTTACGCCATAATAGGTCAACTATTGATCAGATATTTTGCATTCGAGTACAATTGGTCAGTTCACCAACTATTTGTCGATTTAGGAAGGCATATGACTCAGAAGAGAGGTACTGTGTGGCATTTTGATTGAGTTTTGAATTAGAAAAGAACTTGTTAAGGTAATTAATGTGTGTATGGACGGGGTATCTAGTAGAGTTCGAATAAGTAACCTTCTCTCGAATCCGTTCCCAGTGCACAATGGCCTAAAATAAGGAGATGCTTTATCCTCAATGCTTTTTAATATTGCTCCAGAATATGTCATCAGGAAGGCCAAAGGGACTCAGGAAGGGCTTGAATTGAATGGCGTGCACCAGGTGCTTGTCTCTGCTGATGATGTCAATTTACTGGGGGATGGTGTGGGTACCATAACCAAGAATGCAGGAACTCTCCTACAGGCTAGCAAGGAAATAGGCCTAGAAGTAAATGCAGACAAAACCAAAAACATGGCCATAATACGGGACCAACATCAGCAACAACGGCGGAACGTAATTATAAGTGACATCATTTGAAAATGTTTCAAAATTTAAGTTTCTAGGAACAACAGTAACAAATAGAAATGAGGTCCTTGATGAAATTAAGAGTAGAATTCATTCAGGGAAATCTTGTTTTTATTCTATTCAAAAACTGTTATCATCCAGAACACTAAAGATCGGGATATGTAAAACAATAATTTTGCCTGTTGTCTTGTATGGTTCTGAAACATGGTCTCTTACCTTGAAGGAAGAACGTAGATTACAAGAGTTTGAAAATAAAGTTGCTCAGGAAGATATTTGGACCCAGAAAGGATGATATAAGTGGGGAATTTAGAATATTGAGTAACGAGGAACTGCGTGAATTGAACAGGTCACCTTGCATAGTGAGGATAATGACATCTAAGAGTCTCCGATGGGATGGGCATGTAGCACGCATGGGGAGCAAGGTGTGCATACAGGATTTTGTTGAGAATCCTTCTGGAAAACAAACACTGGGCAGACCAAGAAGGAAATGGGAGGATAACATCAAGATTTATCTTAGGGAGGTGGGCTGTGACGATGTTAAATAGATGAAGTTGGCTCAGGATCGTGTCCGATGGTGGGATTTGGTGTTGGACCTGCGGATTCTGCTACCAGGAAGTGTTAGTTAGTTAGTCAATAAACTCGAAAAATTTCTGTTTATGTACTGACAGCTGACTTTCAGAGATTTCCAATGAAAGTAGTTTGCCCATTTAGATTTTCTGCGTTGTCTAATAACGAAAGAAGTTTTTAGCTATCACTAGGAATTCTTAGCATCTTAGACACGCGAGCACTTAAATAGGCTCTTAGACACGCGAGAAGTAGCTAGTATTTCGTACAAATACGTTTTATTTATTTATGTTTATTTACAGAGTACAGTTCGGATCAAGGAATACGGTGCAAACAGGTTTTAATACTTGTGAGCGTTCCTCGCCTTATAACTATGCATTTTGAGGTGGAAACTTTGCTGTAGCCGGGGGGCAGATGCAGGAAAAACCTGCAGTTACGTGGCGCCGCTCCTCATTCGCTATGCTCCAGGTGCAGCTTATGTATTCATCACATCAAATTCACTCTCCCGTCATGCTGATTTCTACATTTTCCGGCATCAGAGCTCACGATAAAAGCTAGCGTTAAGTTTGAAAACAGTAGAACCTATTTGTTAACTTTGGTGCCGTCAATATATGAAGACAAAGCAGATGTTTAGTTTTAATTTTACAGGAATAATATCACATTAGACGCCAGCTTTCTTCTTGAAGAAACACAAACGCTTTCTCTGCACCGAACGTTTGTTACTGGTCTGTGTACTGACGTTTTACGAGGTTCGATCGGAAAGTTTCTAGACTGCGCCTATAAAAACCCGTACACTTATCTCAGGTATTAAATTCATCCATCACCCTCGAACTAGTTCCCCTGGGAGTGAACACAACGATCCCAGCGCCGCTGCCAAGCCTGGAAGCATCCCTGGAAATCTTTCTTTGTCAGCCTGTCAAGCACCATCTGCGATTCTGCCTGAATCTCTTCTATCGTCTCAAATCTCCATCCCTTTAGCTGAATTTTCATCTTTGGGAAGAAGAAGAAGTCACACGG